>PVLA01011861.1:0-49202 GCA_004027455.1 Hydrochoerus hydrochaeris | reverse complement strand
TGCCCCACTCATTGAGGCCTTTCTGCCACTGTTCCTAAAATCCTGGTATTTTTTTTCTCTCTCTCTAGAATGTCCTTCAGTATTCTCTGTAGGGTTGGATTGGTGGTCACAAACTCACCCAGTTCCTCTTTGTCATGGAAGCATCTTGTTTCTCCATTAATTTCTAGTGACAGTTTTGCAGGGTACATCAATCTGGGCTGGAGGTTATTCTCTTTCAGGGCTTGGAAGACTTCACTCCAAGCTCTTCTTGATCTGATGGTCTGTGTTGAGAAGTCAGCCGTGATCCTGATGGGCTTACCTCTATAGGTAATCTGTTTCTTTTCTCTGACGGCTTTTAATATTCTGTCTTTATATTGAATTTCTGGTATCTTGATTATTATATGTCTGGGTGTAGATCTATTTTGGTTGTAGGTGGCTGGAGTCCTGTATGTCTCACATAACCGAATGTCATTTTCTTTTCCCATGCTTGGGAAGTTTTCCTTAATTATTTCCGTGAATAGCCTTTGTAATTTCCCTGTATGTGTTCCTGCTTCTTCATTCACGTTTCTTATTCTTAAATTGTAGATTCTCTTGTCATCTTCTAGCCTTTGTATTGTTATTGCCTGTTTCCTTGTGGTTTTTAAGAGATCTTTCCTTTCATGATCACACATTGCAAACTTGTCTTCAAGTTTTGATAGTCTATCCTTAGTTTCTTTTAAGGTGTTTTGCCAGCTTTCAATGGAGTTTTTAATTTCCTGGTAGTCTCTTTGAATCTGCTTCATGTATTCTATATTTTCTTTATATTCTTTATTGAATGTTTCTCTCCTTTTTTTTGTGTTCCTCCCTTCTTCTGTCTGTGTCATCCTGAGAGATGCTCCCTGAGAGCATTTATTACTCTACTCATATCTTGCTTTACCTGATTTAATATTTTAGTTTTGAGCTTGTCTACAAGGTCTCGAAGATATCTCTTAGTGTCCATTGAAGCCATGTCTGATGTTGTGTGTTTGCCGCCCTCAGTCTCCCTTGTTTTTCCTTCTCCTGGATCAGGGCTCTCAGGGTTCTGGACTGGGGGCCTCTTCCTGCCTCTCTCCTGTCATGGCCCTGGCTTCCTCCACACGGGTTACAGTGCAGGTCCTGGCCCCCTTCCCTGTTGGCCACGTTTCCTCCGAAGCACGCTGGCAAGGGAACTCTGCCCTCTCCTGCCTGCTCTTGTCACTGAGGTGTAAGAAGCGGCTGTATTTGCTTGCCCCTCCCAACCGGGCCAGCCAAACCTCAGGTGCCTTCTCCCGGTTAGTACTTGCTAGGCACAGGGAATCAATTTGGGACAGCTCATTGGGTCCCAGCCAGGGGTGTGGCCCAGTCCAAGCGAATCCCATGAATCTGCTCATGGGAGGGAGGAACCAATTGAAGTCACTGTCACTTCCAGTTCATGCTCTTCCTGCCAGATTCCAACATGTTGCCCATTTGGTCACGCCCTTCCCAGGGGGGAGCAGTCTTAATCCCAGCACTGACCATGGATCAATGAAGGTCCCTTTACTGGCTCTGCTTTCCGTTGGGCTCACCAACCCCCGACTTCAGTGCTGTTGTGCTTCCTGTGAGTGGCAGCGGGAATGAGTTTGAGTGGCTCTGTCAGACAGCACAGATTCAGGCCTTTACAATCTTAGCGGGTTGCCACGAACAAAAAGGTTGTATCCTGTAATTTTTAGCTGTTTCAGTTGTAGTCCTGAAGTAATTGATGAGCTTTTATATGTTTTAATTTCTTCCTGTGTCAAGAGGATCCATCTCCCTCTGTGTGGTTCTCTCCAGGGTGTTTTATTCTGGCAAATGAGTTGTTTCTCCTGGGAGGCTTTGTATTTTGTTGCTCACTGATCGGCCATCTGCGAGTTTCTGATAACTGGCATTTCAATGAAACTATTTTGCAAAACTCACACGTTTCCTGCCTGCACCATCTAATGGCATCACTGCTTAAATAGAATTATTGTTAGGTGAGGTAAGTTTGACATTGTAGAAAGATCTTGATCCAGAAGTTCCTGCGTTACAATTTACCATTTGAGGTCTATCCATCCATCCAGCACTTTCCCTACTTTACGGAATGCCTTATGTATCTTCTTGATTTAATTTGGGTTGGTTGTATGTGTCTATAAATTTATCAATTTCTTCTAGGTTTTCCAGTTCATTGGAATATATTTCAAAAATAATTCTGATAATTCTCTGATTTCAGTGGTGTCTGTTGTATTTTCACCTTTTTCATTTCTTAATTTTATTAATTTGAGCCTTTCTTTCTTTTGGTAAGTAGGATTAATAAATTTTGTTTCTCTTTTTTGAAGAACTCTTTGATTTATTAATCTGTATTATTTTAGTCATAATTTCATTGATCTCTGCTCTGATCTTTATTATTTATTTCTTTCCATCTACTGATTTTGGGTTTGTTCTTATTTTCCTAGGGCCTTGGGACAGATTATTAGAGTATTTGTTTGATTCTTTTTTCAGCATCTGTAACTCTTCACCAAGTGGTCTTTTATATCTTGAGTTGTGGGCTGCACGAGGCAACTAGCCTGCCCTCTTGGTAAGCGCCTCCCTTGGGTGCAAGCCAGGAGGAGATCCAGTTGGCAGCTCCCATGAGCACACAGGCTGGAAATCAGACATCCCACCCATCCCTCCCCACCCCTGGTTAGCGACTGGGGACAGAGGTCTGAGCCTCTCTTGTGAGGATGACTGTATGCAATACAGCAAATATGGGGGATTTCCTTCCATCTTCTGTTTGAAGGCAAATGTTTTTTTCACTGTTTTGTTTCGCTATGATTAATTGTTTTACTCTATTCAATATTCTCTTTCAAATGGTTTTATAATGTTCTGTTTTTGATTTGATTTCACTATACTTAATTGATTGGACAACTATTGTGAAGATAACGAGATAGACTATGTATGGTACCTATTACTGTTATCCTAGTATCCTGCTGTGAAGTTCTGTACCAATTTCACCGTATTGTCTTCATTGGCTTTGTTCTGTCTTGTTCTGTTGTATTTTTACTACCTTCAAAATAAACATATAAAAAAAATCCTGAGTTGTATTCTTTAATTCATTCAGTTGCATATATGTCTCTTCTTTGATCTTGTTGAGTATATTAGCTATCAATTTTTAAAATTCTTTGTCTGGAGACTGGGAATATGGCTCAGTGGCACAGTTTTTGCCTGGTAAGCACAAGGTCTTGAGTTCAATTCCCAATACCAAAAAAAAAAAAAGTAAATAAAATAAAATAAAATTCTTTGTCTGGAATTTCATCTATTTCAGTATCTGTAGAATCACCTTTTGGCAGGCTATGTATTTTTGTGGGCATCAAGATGCCTTGCTTTGTCATTTTAGACATGTTTCAGTTTGAAGGACAGTTTAGGTTTGCAGGAAAGTTGAGTAAAATGTCTCTCCCACTGTCGTGTGTGGTTCTGTTTTAGCAGGTGGCTTTCTCTTTCTGGTGCCTCCTGGGTTACTGATGATCCACATGAGTGTTTCCGCTTGGGTTGCTCTAGGTGGTAGGACTAGTGGCAGAATATTTGCATTATTAGATGACTCTGGCTTGCTGTGCACATCCTTTCTTTTACACATCTGTTTCAGGAAAAGCTCATTCTCCAAGAAGAGGCCCTCCCAAGTGGCTAACTGGACCTTAACCTGAGAAGGAAGATGACAGCTGTTTGCTGATCATGGATCACACACCCCTGCTCTGTATTCTGAAACTAAACTTTGCAGCCCTTGCCTGAGCCCATTTCTGTCTCAGCTGCAACATAAAAAGTTCTGCAGAGCCCTGTTTTGCTGCCTGGATACGATCAGTTTTCTTAACAGTGAAGTAATGGGCAGTAATTGTCTTGAATAAACTTAACATGTAACTGTGGTCTTGAGGAGTGTGTTTTACAATGTCAAGTGTGCACTAAGAACAAACTATTTTTTATTGATCACCCATAATCATTAGGCCTTTGTACACATTTTACCACTCTAATCCTAGCAACAATCTTGTAAATTAGGTTGCAGGGGGAGAAAGAAGGTTTTTTTCTAGATAAATCATGTGAATTATGGAAGGTCATGTAGCTCGTATGACAAATATGGGATCTGAACCCAAATGTATATGATTCCAAAGTTTCACCTCTTGCTTTTAGGACCTGTTAGGCACCCCATGGGCATATGCTCCCATTAAATCAGAGTTAAATCACAGAAAGGCAAAATATGTTGATGGCATTCTCTGTCTACTAGGTGAGCTAGAACCCATAAGGAGCTCCTCCAGCCCTTGTGACTGTACAGTTTAGGTCGCTGTACTATGATTATATGTCTATTGGTCTGTCTCTTTCCTTGAAGAATAAGTTTCTAGGAACAGGGAAATGTCTTGCCATCTTTGTATCCCCAGTAACTACACAGCCTCTATCCCAGTGCCTGGCACCTAACAGGTTTTCAATAAATGTTTGAATGAACAAGGTAATTTTGTGGTACCCTCTCACAGACTACTTGGTTGGAAACCCACGCATCTTTCTTGACTCAACAGGCATGTCCTCTCTTCTGTGGAGTCTTAGTTGTGAGTGGAGCCAGTTGCCTGGTGGATGACTATGTCCTTCCTGCTGTACTACATCCTGAACAGTTGTCTATTTTGATACCTGTGGCTCTTCAATAGAAATACTATTTTGCAGATCTGTTTCTCTCACGTGTCTGAATGCCCTTGAGGACAGAGATCACATCTTTTCTGTGTTTTTGTCTCTGGCACCTTGAGAAGTACTTAGCTCATAGTAGGCCTTCAGTCACATACTTGCTTCCTGAGCTGTCGGGTTTACTCATCCCTGGGTCCCATGGAGAAAGCAAGGCTCACACTGATGACTGGACAGCAAAACAAGGAATCTGCGGAGGAATCTCCTGGGTCTTTGCATCTTCTTTGAAGGACAACTGTGACCTTCGTTTGACTACTCCTGATAGCTACAGTAGTGCCTAGCACACAGCAGGGATTTGGTCAAGCTTTGCTGAATGGACGAATGAATAAATGATTCTCAAAAGCAACATGTAGCTGGGCATGGTGGCGCATGTGTGTAATCTCAGCCCTTAGGAGGCTGAGGCAGAAAGATTACTAAAAGTTCAAGGCCAGCCTGGGCTACATAAGCAAGTTCAAGGCCAGCCTGAACTACATAATAAGACTCTGTTACAAAAAAAAAAAAAAAAAATGCAAAATGTACCAGCCAAAGTAGAGTTTCAAAACCCGTTGGATCAGACACAATTTCACAAATCGTCTGCTACCAGCCTGAAGCCACCAAAATAACTGAAAAAAAATCACTACACAATGTGGCATTTACATGCAGGCTGCCTTGGAGGCTGTGAGGTTGTGGGCTGTGTCCTGAGTAAACACAGGCTGCACTGAAGAGCCATTGTTGGCACTGCTGGTTCCTTTAAGTCCCTCTGGGGCCTGAAGTTGATTTGCAGCTCAAGCCAAGTCTCTGGCAAGCAACTTCTCCAACTTACCTGTCCTCTATCCCTCCTCCCTGCTTTTTAATTAACTAAAAGAAAACCATCCAGAGTGAAGCAGTTAGCAGCAGACTGCCAGTGTAGGAAAAGAAATTCTTTACTCAGAATGTTTGCACCTAATCTACTGAAAGGTAGAGCCCTAAGGAAGACAGGTCTTGGGTTTGGCAAGAAGGCAGCTCAGCACCACCAAGAGGTAGGTTGTGGCACTGTTCTTCAGGGTGACTCATTCCAGGTAAACGTTACCCACAGTTGCTTCGGTGCTGGCATTTCAGGGACTCTGGAAAGTTCCCAAGCTCCGCTATTGCTCCTAAAGTCTGCAGATGGACTTCTGCCGCTTCCTTTGTTTCTCGCTGAAATTCAAATGGCACTGAAAGGATCAACTGCGCAGAGGGAATAAATAAACTGCATGAAGTCTGGTTTTTGTAACTTAATCCTTAGAAACAGGGGCACATCCATTTACAGCTTTGAACCTCAGCTGCTTTTCCTATGAAATAGATGACAGTGTCACCTAACATACAAGATTTTTGAGACTGGACTTACTTTGCAAGTAAAAAAAAACCAAACTGTTTACAGATAAAAGTATCACCCATAACAATTTCTTTATGCATGACGCCTGTATTAGTCAGTTTTCATACCCAATACCCAAAACTTAAAGAAGGAAAGTTTTAATTTATCTCACAGTCTCAAGAGTTTCCAAAACAGGCAGCTGCTCCAAGGCAGGAACATTGCTGGAAGGTTGTGGTGGAGCAAAGCTGCTCAGTTTATGGAAGCTGGGAAGCAGAGTGAGCAGTGCCAGAGAGGAAGGGGCAAGGAACCACATACAGATGCCTGAATCATGGCCTCTTGACATACCCAGCACACCCCACTGTGTCCTTAGCAATTCTTCACCCAGTGAAGTGACATATCAGGATTAATAGTCACAGTACCTTGGCACATTGCACTGCTCTGTAAACAACTTTAAGGCAAGCACTTCCTTAACACATGGTACAGACGGAGCAGGAGCCTAATCAGGGCTAGATGGATTGGGCAAAGCTAATTTACAGCAGCAATGCACTCTGCATATGTACACTACAGCATAAGTATATGCTAACCTTCTATCATGCCTCACAATAAAATTCTTCTCATTTCTTTAAAGATCATGGAATAACCACTAAAAATGTCTGTTTGGCAGCAGTGTGTGCAGAGGGCCCGTGGATCTGTCTCTTGCTTCAGCAGTGTTTGGATGGAATAGACCCAGGACTTCCCTTTTTCATCTTCCACCCACCTTCCAGGTACAAATTTTGGGACCATCTTCTCAGCCATATCCTCCTTGCAGGACCGGCCAACACTGTTCTTGGTGGGTGGCTCTTTGTTGCTGATCAGCCGTGACCCCCTAGATTGACTGGAATTGCTACACCGAGGTGGAGGCTGCCGTCCACTGCCTGTTGAACCCGCACCTGTGGGCCTCCTACACCTGCCTTTCTCTGGGCCATTACTGCAACCACGACAACGTGGCTCTGGCAAGCATGGGCCATTTCTTCCCTGAGCCGGCCAAGGATAAACATGAGGGCACCAAGTGTTTCCTGAGGACGCAAAACCAGCATGGCAGCCACTCTCTCTTCCAAGACATGCACAAGCCTTCTGAAGATAAGGGGGTAAAACCCTGGATTCCTGGGAAACTGCCATGACCCTGGAGAAAAACCTGAACCAAGCTCTTCTAGATCTTCATGTCTTGGGTTCTGCCAAGAGAGACCCTCAGGTCTGTGATTTTCTGGAGAACCATTTCCTAGATGAGGAGGTGAAGCCCATCAAGGAGATAGGTGACTGCCTGACCTACCTCCTCAGGCTGGCGGCCCCCAGGCTGGGCTGGGCAAGTGCCTCTTCGAAAGGCTGACCCTTAAGCACAACTAGGAGGTCTCAGAGCCTGGCAGCCTTGGAGGGGCTCCTGCATCTCCTGGCATAAGGGCTTTGGCCTAAATGTCTCCCTCCAGCCACTAGGCAGCTTTTTCACCTCTTTGGAGCCCCCTCCCAAATCTTGGACCAAAAGAAAATAAAGCCTTTTGCAGAAAAAAATATCCTTTTGTTCAAGAAAGCAGAGCAAACTGACCATCTCCACCAAATTTCCTGTGGAATGCTCAGCTTTTAAACAGTTACTGCCATTTTAGAGATCTTTCATCCACAATCTCCCCCAAATAGTCAATGTATTAATAGACTCTTATTTACCCATTCTTGTAGATGTGCTTACCAGGCTATGCATCCAAATTTTTGTTTTCAGAAGAATAGTTATTATGTACACGAGCATGGAAAACCCGACCTAATGAAGTAACACATTAAAATCACTCATCTGAAGCTGAGCATGGTGGTGCACAACTGTAATCCTAGCACTCTGGGAAGCTGAGACAAGAGTCACAAGTTCCAGTCCAACCTAGGCAACTTGGTGACACAGCAAGCCCCTGTGTCAAAATATAAATACAAAGCACTGGGGATGTAGCTCAGTGTCAAGATCCTGGGTTCAATCTCCATTACTACAAAAACCAAACAAACAAAGAACAAAGCAAAAACTTGTTTGAGCCCATGTATTGATTTTGGATTTTTAGTGAAGTCAAAAGTATTTTTTTTTCTTTCTTTCTTTCTTTCTTTCTTTCTTTCTTTCTTTCTTTCTTTCTTTCTTTCTTTCTTTCTTGTTTCTTCCTCTTCCTTCTTTCTTTCTGTCATCCTGAGAATGGAACCCAGAGCTCTACCACTGATCTGCACCTCCAGCCCCGGCACAAGTATTTTTCTACTCTGAGATAACGTGATAGAAGGCCCAAGACTGGCCTGCATATAACTGGATTATACTCTTAGTTATTTTAAATTTATGATTGGTTTAATTAATTCTTTGCCCTCCATTTCTTGCTTAGTAAAGTCTAGAAAACAGAATGTATTAATTGGCTTTTCATTGCTGAACAAAATGCCTGATATACATAACTTGAAGGTGGAAATGGTTTCTTTTCTTCTCATGATTTAAAAGGTTTCAAGCCATGGTTAGTTGGCTCCAAGGTAGAAAAATATAATGGAAGGGCATGGAGGAAGAAAACTGCTCAATTTATGGCAGCTAAGAAGTGGAGAACAGAAGAGCCTGAGAAGAAAGAGCCAGGGACCAGATATAATCCCCAAGGTCACACATCCATGACACACCCAGACACACCCAGAAGTATATTTCATTAATCTTCTACCCTCGCCCAAGTCAATCGAGTCGAGAGCCAATACTGTCAGGTGGAGAAATGATTTCTAAGATGATTTTCACAATTCTATTTGAGGAAGGCTGCTTTCCGTCACGTACAACTGTTTCCTGGGAGTAGCCTGCCCCCTGTTGGTCATGCTGGAGTCTCCACTCCTGTACTCCCAGAATTTGTCGAGCGTGAAACCAAACCTCGGCCACGTTTGCATGGGCTCTTAGGTCTGCCACATGAAGCCTTGTGGAGAACTTTTTCTGCATCAGGAAGAGGACAGATGTTTATGCCAACCATGCAAGGCCCCCCAAAAGATGCCAAGGATCCCATAACAGAGACACATCTACAATGAACACAGGATTCCAAACCAGTGAGGAGAAAAGGCCAAGCAAAATTGTGAAGTTTGATTTATTAAGTGTCTTGTACCATTTTATGAACAAAATTGTGTTTATAGCTTAAAAAAGCCATGTAATCATTAATCTTAAGTTAGAGAAAAACCAGGATCAGCTGGAGGTTGGGGGAGACAACCACACCATTAAATAATGGAACAGTGGGAAGGAAATTCTGTGCTTTTGTTATAATCCATGTATCACTCTTATTCAACACATCAACTCGTGCACTTTAAACATGTATTAATTTGGAACCTCAGGTTACTGTCAAACTGTAAAATATTTTTCTTTTCAGGAGGCTAAAACCACTCACTGCTGAGTTAACAATTCAACAATAGTTAGATTGTGTAATCTATAAACACCAGGATACACATATCTATAAATACATATTCCATCAATGACAAATTTCTAGATGGTTATCTAGAACTGACTTGGATCCAATTGACTTGGTAATGGGGAAAGGGAGAGAGAGAGATGGTATTCCTTATTTCTAGGGCCAGGGATATAGTTCATCAGCACAGCACCTGCTTGGCAAACCTGAGGTCCTGAGTTTGATTCCCAGTCAAAAAACAAAACAAAGCTGGGGATTTAGCTCAGAGGCATAAGCACCTGCCTTGCAAGAGCACAGGTGAGTTTGATCCCCAGTACCAAAAAAAAAAAAAAGTTAAAAAAACAAAACAAGTCCTATGACAGTAAGCAGACTGCTAAGCTCTTATCCATTTATGCATGCACTAAACAAGTATTATAGCCAAAATAAAAAATAAGATAAGGACTGAGGATGTAGTGACAACAAGCTGAGAAGTTGTCTCAAGGAGCATTCAAATCAGAGGAATTTAGTTTGGGGTGGGAGGACTTGGTGGTAGAGTACACAGAGGCCCTGGGTTTGCCTCCCTGGGTGTGTGTGTGTGTGTGTGTGTGTGTGTGTGTGTGTGTGTTAGAGGAGGTTGACAGCCAAAGTCCAGGGGGAGACTAAGCTGACATTCAGACAGGGTAGTCAGAATACCTGGGAAATATTAAGAACACAGCCACTGAGAACCCCACCAAGCACTGAATTAACACTTGACTAAGCCTCAGAAGGCGTCACTGCTCCAGGAAGACTTGCCTGATCTCCATCTCTTTATGATAAGTTACTAGGCCTGCCATTTGCTTTCTCAGCCCTTGTTTACTTTTTATGCCATCATAAAAAGGAGCCAAGCTTGCATTAATTTATTGGAGAGGGTAGGATCAGCCTTAGGAGAATGATAGAAGCCCACTGGTTTTCATTATATTATACTTTAAGACAGCATATTTTCCTGTCTACTGACTTTTAAAAGGGCCCTGCCAAATAGTCTGTGTGAGAATACATGAACAAGTAAAAGGATGGCTTTGGAGCTGTTTGGACTTGGTTTTTAAGGAACTTTATCTTCATTCACAGGAAAAGATAAACAAACTCTAACTTTGGCTTCTCCACATTCCACAAAAATGTGTGATGTGCATCTACAGAACAAAAAGTGAGAGAAGGATGGAAAGAATGACTTGTTTTTCAGTGGAAAAGACGCTTCTGTCAGTGCACAGAGGGCACTGTGTGGGCTTGGTAGGTGCTGCTGCTGCAGTACTGGGGGACATGGAGGGCCGGTATTATACCCACCAAAAGGAGCAGTAGAACTGCTTGAAATGCTGTAGGGGAAAAGTGACTATGAACATAGTATATTAAAATTAATTCCCAAGTGGCAAATTGTCTGGCAATGGGATGCTCTCTTCCCTCAAAAGTCTCCTGCTCTTACTCCAAAATGGCTTTTTAAAATCTGTGTAACTCCGATTCATTGCTAAGTTTTATAATTACACGAATCAAAATGAATCCATTCACCTTGTGAAAAAATCAGATGGAAACTAAAATAGTCTTTTATCAACAGTCTTATCAAAGATAAATCCTTACCCTGCCATAGTTGTCCCCCTCTATGAGTGTACGGAGTATAATTTTTAAAAAATTGAGGTAGATTTATATGTTCAGATTCAGACACTGAAAACACATTGTAAAGAAATATGTGGGGTATACTGTGATACTGCTTAAATAAGAAACAAAATACCCTGTAGAAAGTACTGTCTATGTTTATCTCTGTCTATATCTATATCTATATATGTAAGAAACAACCTGAAAAAACTTAGAGGAATTTCTACTTCTGCTAATTGTGAAATAAATTAGATAATTCACAGGGCTGGGGATGTAGCTTAGTGGTAGAGCACTTGTCTAACATGTAAGGTCTTAATTTCTGTACTAGCACTGCAAAAAAATTTAAGATTTCTGAAGATCAGGATAACTTCAAAATGTGTACAAAATGTGAATATGTTTACTTGAAGGCACGACAGCTTAATTCTCAGCACAGAAGAAGGAGGAGGAAAAGGAAAAGAGGAAGAGGAAGAAGAAGAGGAGGCAGAAGAAGAAGAGAAAAAGGGAAGAGGAGGACAAGAAAGAAGAGGAGGAGGGAGAATTAGCAGAGTGAATAATGACTATACTAGAATGCAGGAAAGGGAAGAGGCTGAGAAAGAGGATCTTAGTGTTTAAGATCCTTTTTCTCCCTAGAATTACTCATTCATGTAGAGGGTACTTTTGAGAGGATCTGAAAATGAATAGTTTTTTTGATGGCCTTGTCAGGTTAAAGGTCCAGGAAAATGACAAGGTTCAACCAAGAACAGGCATTCCTGATTAAATTTTCCTTGCTTTGTTGGAATCTCAATGTTCCACATTAGTAATAAGAGTACACAAAATGCCCACCAAAATAAATACAGATCATCTCCAGAGGAAAAATGCACCATACTGGGCAAGTTACTTTATAATTTACAAATATATAACAGGGTTTAACAATGAAGGCAAAATAGGCATACAAGGAAAAAAACGAAAAGTAGTAGAAACTGATTTAAAAAGGGGGGGCTGGCTGTGGTGGCACATTCCTGTAATCCCAGCACTCAGGGAGCTGAGGCAGGAGAATCAGCAACACTTGGAGGCCAGCCTTGTTGAAGATCAATTAACCATACATTTTTTAGTTTATTTCCACATTATCAGTTCTATTTCTGCAGTTTCAGTTATCAATGGTCAGTTTTAGCACAAAAGATTAAATAGGAAAAATTTTTTTTTCTTTTTTGGACCTGGGATTGAACTCATGACTTTGTGCTTCCCAGGCAGGTACTTATGCTGCTGAGCTAAATCCCCAGCCCTAAATAGGAAATTTCAGAAATAAATAATTCAAAAGTTTTAAGTTGCAGGCTGTTCTGCATGGTCTGATGAAATCTTGTGCTATTCTGTTTTATCCTGCTCCAGGATCTGAGTCATTTGTTTGTCCAATGTATCCACATTGTATATGTTACCCACCTACTTAGCAATCTTCCTTATCAGATCAACTATCACAGTGATTGTATTGTTATCCCTTATGTAGCGGCCTAATGCTGTCACAACGTCTATATCATTTACATCACTTCATCTCATCATGTAGGCATAATATTATTTTATGTCATCACAAGAAGAATGAGTATAACACAACAAGTTATTTTGAGAGAGACTACCTTCACATAACTTTATTATAGTATATTGTTATAACTGTAGTTATTACTAACCTTAAACTGTGTCTAATGTGTAAATGAAACATTATAATTGGTAAGTGTGTATAAGGAGAAAAATCATACTATCTATGGGTTTGGTACTATTCATGGTTTCAGGTATCCACTAGAAATCTTGGAATGCATTCACAGCAGACTAGAAAGGACTACTGTAGCTTTATATTATATGATACAAAAACTAAAAAAGGATATAAAGGAAATTTACAAATTTAGTGTAAGTTTTATAAAATATTTTTTTCAGGAATCAATATATTCATTAAGAAAAAAAGTAAGGATTTCAAACTGGAGTAACTAAATGAACAGGCAATTAGAGAAGTATAAATGTAATTGATGTGCACATTTTTCCAAAACCACAAAAAATTCATTTAAATCAGGAAGGGCTACCATGGGTAGCCACAAAGCCAGTGTACTGTGCAACTGTAAATGGTGTCAGTCACATAAAATATTAGAGTCCTCCAAGCTGCATAATATGATATCATTGCCCCAAAATAATTATAAGGACTTCAAGGATGTTTCTTGTCACTCTCGTCTTCTTTCATTATAATGTTTGGGGGCTGGTACAGAAGGTTGAACCAAAAGCCTTTCCATTGACCTATATCTCCAGCCCTTTTTTTATTTCTTATTTTGATTTTTTGAGATAGGGTATTATGAGCTGGCCTTGAACTCATCACGCAGCCCAGGTTGGCCTCAAACTTTTGGCAATCTTCCTGCCTCAGCTGTTGGAGTTCTGGGACTCCAAACATGCCTTTATTTCTTATCTAGAGATGGGGTCTCCCTAAGTCACAAAATTTCTCAGGCTGAGCTTGAACTTGGGATCCTCCTGTCTCAGTCTCCCAGAAAATGTGCCATCATGCTTGACTTCAACTTCCTTTACAAAACCAGTACCTTATTGACTATATTCTCTAACCACAGTGCAATCAAGTCATCTGAATGACAAAAAAAAATAGACACATCTCAGAAAACTAAAAGGCAGATTGAATCAATCAAGGTTCAATCATGGTGAGTCAAAAGTGAAGTAAAACAATTTAGAATTAAACAATGAAAGTATACCTATGAAAACTGTAGGAGTCAACTGTACACTACTTAGTGGGAAAATTATAGTCATTAATGCATTAAGTAAAAAAAGCAAAATAATTGAAATTAAGTAGGACAAGCTAGAAAAAGTACAGCCGAGTAAGTCTAACTTAAGTTGAAGGAAAAAAAATAGTAAAATAAAGGCAGTTTAATGGAAAGAAAAGATGAGTCAGCCAAAAATGGTGGCAAACCTCTGTAATCTCAGCTACTCAGAAGACAGAGGAAGGCAGATTGAAGGTCCAAGTCTGGCCCAGGCAACTTGCTGGGATCCTGTCTCTAAATAAATAAAGAGCTGGGAGAGGGGTGCAGCTCAGCATTAGAGCTTCCTTTGGTTCAACCCCTGGTATCTCAGATGAAACAGGAAATGGAAAGCCACAAAATGGGAGAATATATTTGCAAAACATGTCTGGTAAAACCTTTGTGTTCATAAAGCTCTTGGAACTCAACAATAAGAAAACAAATATCAATTAAATAATTGGTAAAGAATCTGAATCACCCAAGTAGACCTACAGATGGCAAATAAGTGTATGAAAAGATACTCAATACCATATGTCAGTAGGGAACTGCAAATCACAACGAGATACCAAGACAGTTCATTAGAACGCTGAAATCTAAATTGCTGACAGCACCAAATGCTTGTGAAGATCCAAGCAAAAGGAACCCTCGTTCGTTGCTGGTAGGAACGCAAACTGCTACAGCCACTTTGGAAGACTGTCTGGGAGTTTCCTATGAAACAAAACGAGTTCTTTTACTCTTCTTCTTTTTTTCGTTTTATCCTTGAAATAAAATGGATTTGGAATAAAGGGGGAAAAAACCAAGTTCTTATCACACAGCCTAGCAATTGTGTTTCTTGGTATTTTACACAAATGAGTTGAAAACTTACACAACCTCAGCAAGGCGTTGCAAAACCCCCCAGCACTTTATCCAGAAGGCTAGGGTAGGAGGGCCACCCCCTGAGACAGGGTAGTTTGCTGGGCTGTGAGTCTGGTGAGTCAGCACTGCCTCTCCTTGCACCTGTTGGCTTGGAAAGACTTGTTTGCTTATTTCAGCTTCAGTTTTTCATTAACTGTAAAATGTATTTTAATCAGTGCAGCTAAAAAGGCAAGAAAATTTTTCCAAAAAGCAATATAGAGATCGATTTCAGAAAAAAAAATAGAAATTTGGTCTTATATTCCTTGAGCTAGAAATTAGATTTTTTTTTTCTTTCTCGGAGAATCTACAAGTCTCTCATGTGTGTGTTTTTTGGGGAGGATGTTTTAGTTTGGATCTTAAATGCCTTCCCCCCACCGACAAATCACTGGTTAGTCAGTGAATTAGAGATATATACACATGTATAAATGATGCTATTTCATTAATTGGTATGCAAATATAATAATTTTGTTTTGAGTTAGGATTTCCTTGCGTTTCTTAGACTGGCTTTGAACTGCTGGACTCAAAAGATCCTCCTCGTTCAGTCTCCCAAGTAGCTGAGATTACTGGTGCACACCATGGCACTTGGCTTATGATAATAATTTTTAATTGAAAAAAACATATTACAAAACATTATGTATGGCTATCTCCATTTTTAAGGACACAGTATCATTGGAAGCTTGGAAGCAAACTGGAATAGGAGCAGTGGCTACTTACTTAGGTGCTTGTATTTAAAGAGTTGTTTAAAATCCTTTTTCCTGGTAATCCACAACGTCCTCAATAACCACGTGTTACTAGCGCACTGTGTATCTTAAGTAAGGAAAAGCCGTGAAGCTCTCTTTCAGCTGGGCGGGTCTGCAGTTGGGTCACCTGCCAGGTGAGGGACAGCAAGGCGATCAGGCTGAAGACTGACCCCATAGAGGTCCAGCCTCCAGGGCTTGGGCGCTGAGAGGTGGGCGGTGCTGCACCGCCCCTGGGGTCACGTGTTCTCCGGACGCCAATGGCCTCCTCAGAGCCCACCTTGAGCTCGGGGCGGGGCGCCGGCCTGGCGTCACCAGGACAACGGGCGTCGCCGGCGCCGTGTGACTCTGGGTGGTGGGCGCGCTCGCCGCTCTTCGGCCATGGTGAGTCTGGGGCCCGCGTGGGCCTAGCAGCCTCGCCCTGTGCGGCCCGGGCAGCAACTTGGGCAGCCGCCCGGTGGGGTCCTGCGGACAGCCCCGGGGTCGCGGGGCAGCCGGGCCGGGGCCTGAGGGAAGGCAGGGCCGGGCCGGGCGTGCCCCGGAGGGGTCCTGAGCGCCCGCCTGCTGGGGCGGCCGCGACGCTGTGCTCCGTGCGGTGGTACGTGCGGGGCACCGCGGGACCCCCGCCCAGCAGGGCGCGGAACCGCCTGACGCTCTTCGGCCCTGGCGAGCCAGGAAAGCAGCCTAAAGAGGGTGTGATTAGAAAAAATGTGAATGTCATATATATTCCTATTTACTCTAGGTGCGCCTAGTCCTGTTTAAAGCAAGTGTAGATTTAAATACCCACATTACGTATTTCTTTGAAATGCATAATTCTAACAGGGTTTCTATATAGCATCTGGAATTTTATATTTGTAGTTTCGGAGCCCCCCCCCCTCCGTTTCTTCTTTTGTGAAAACTGGGGACCTTGAGTAGAAGGGTTTTCCCCTGAGTGCAGTACCCTCCCTAAGGGATTTAGTTCCTTCGTGATTAGTGCCTTCTAAAAGTCTTAAGTCATTACCTTTGTTCCATTAACTTGAGAGGTCGTGCGCATACCACCTGGCTCCAGGAAACTCGTTTTGGAAGCCTCACTTCAAGACTTGTGAGGTGTTGGCTTGAATAGACAAGCTTCAAGGTATTGCTAGAAATAGGATTTTTCCAGAGACCTCCAAGGGCTGCGAAAGAGGAAAGGAAACAACCCTAATATAAAATATTCGAAGAGGTAAAAGGGAAATGCCTACATTTGAGAGATGGATGGGCATTTTGTTTGTTTTGAACCATGGGTCACGTGGTGGAGATAAGCTTCTCTGCAGGGTTAAAGTGCTGATCAGTTGAAAATGCAGAGTACTCTCCCAAAGTGCAGGTGGCTTTTTGGAGAGAAGACTGAAGCATTTGGAACCCTGACTGGATCTGGGTTGGTCTGTTGGTCTGTCTGTCTTCTTTCCTTTCTCTTTTCTTTTTCTGTTTTTTGGTATGGATGTCGAAACTAGGTCCTTTGCCCTGAACTGCATCCTCAGAATTTTAAAATTTTAAGATAGTTTCCTTGCATTGCCCAGGTTGAGCTCAGGTTTGTGATCTTCGTGCCTCACCCTCCGAAAATACTGGGATTACAGGTGTGCACCACCACATTCGACTGCCTTTTTTTTTTTTTTTTTTGTAAAAAGCAGAGGCATGGGGGGTGTCTGCCCCCCATCCTTGACCCTAGAAAAACATCTCCCAAGTGGATGGCCAGTTGATAACGGAAAAAACATAACCCACAAATAACAGTAACACCACCTTTATTTTTCCTGTTTCCTTTTAACTATGAGTTTTTTTTTTTAAAGTAATAGCACTGGCAGGCATTTGATAAAGTGCATATTGCAAAAATGCAAGTGCTGAAAATACTGCAGTGGATTATTCTTTTCCCTAATTCGATGGTCTCACTATGCTGCCCAGGCTTGGCCTCAAACTGCTGAGCTCAATGATCTTTTTGCCTCAGCTTCCCCAGTGCTGAGATTACACCCATGTACCACTGTGCCTGACAGTGATTTATTTTTATGTTATATGTGAGAAAAATTCTTAAAATTAGAGCAAGGAAAAGAAATCCATATTTTCACAGCTCTCTGAAGTCTCTCTCATCTTCCTCCTACTATCACATTTTTTTTTTTAAATTTCACCTCTCCTGCCCTGACCCACAATCTGCTTGATTTCCTCTTGTGAATTTTAGAGCTTTACATACCCTGAGAGCATTCCACTGTACTACTTCTGCTCCAGCTCCTACCCTCCTTTCCATACTCCCCTCCCTGAAGTCACTCTACCACTGAGCTATATCCCCAGGTATTTTTTAAATTTTAAATTTTGAGACAGGGTGTTGGTAAGCTACCCATGCTGGGCACCAACTTGGCCTCCTGTCTCAGCCTCCTGAGTAGCTGGTTTACTGTACTGTTGTACTGGTGGTTGCTTTACTGAATTTAGAAGTGCTTTGCTTTTTAAAATATTTTTAAAGATAGGAATTTAATTCATAGAAGGGGTTAAATTGATTTAATGACACGTATAGGCTTCAGTTAGAGTGAGAAATAATTGGTGCTGGAGCAAGAGGGATGAAGAGGCTATGTGTTTAATACTTGAAATTGTATTCTAGATTATATTGTACTTCATTAAATGAGTAAATCTAAACATACATGTTCAACAGTTGACGTTGATACAGGGGAATGAAATTCCCAAACTGCTAGATGTCCAGTATGAGTTCATGTTTTCTAAAAATCAAAGAATGAATTTTAGGAACAGTAGAGGTTAAGAGCAGAATCTGTTTATTGGGAGAAAGAAAGCTTTTGTTTGAGAGGAAGACAGAACGGGTCCCGAGTGGGTTGCACAAAGACTTTTCTAGGTACTTCTATAGAGTAAAACCATGAGGTGGGATGGGTCCAAATGGGGAAAACTGGAAACTTGCAAGACAGATGGGCATGAAGTGGTACAAAACTATGGTCAACCAGTAAGATTAATTGTTCAGGTAAAATTGACCAAATCAGGGACAAAGGAGAATGTGAGTCATGTAGCAAGTGGGCATTCTTATGGAACAGTGACTCTTCTTGTAGGGAGTTGGGATGGTGGTTCCTGGCTTCCTCAAAGTGATCCATACCTATTTAGAATATCAATCCCTGATGTTTATATTTAAGGTATGGTTGCATTTGTTTTGCCTTATGTATTGAGATCTGGCCCACAGTGGAGATGCCCATCTCCTCCAAGGTCACAAGGTATCTGGTCTTCTGTGTTTTTCTGTCCAACTCAGCTGCCTATAACAGTATGAATGACTTAGCACATTAATTTTAGAATTTTACTTATTAATGAAAATGTCTTCATTATTTATACTTCCACTATAATAATGACAGTTACTATTTATTGTGAATATTTTATGTATGAGGCATATTCCTAAGTGTCTAAGAGGTGGCCGGATCTAGTGTGATGCTGGGACTGGGGATTGTGTGATTGCCATGACTCTTAGGCAATCTCAGTCTTGGCACAGTAGGCAGAAAAATTGCTTAGAGCAATTATGTCACTTTGGCTAATGTGGTACAATCAACAGTGACAATAGCATCAAACAGCCTATAAAGTGACAAACTGAAGTAACTATTAATTTGCCACTTTTAATCTTAATGTATGAACTAGATTAGTGTTTATATAATAAAATCTAAAACAAAGTAGAAAATTGTATGCAATAAATAAGCCCTCAGTATGACAGTTTCACCCTCAGGAGGAGAAAATTTAA
Source organism: Hydrochoerus hydrochaeris (assembly GCA_004027455.1). NCBI lineage: Eukaryota > Metazoa > Chordata > Mammalia > Rodentia > Hydrochaeridae > Hydrochoerus > Hydrochoerus hydrochaeris. The sequence goes on along the minus strand of PVLA01011861.1, from coordinate 30,117 downwards.
AAGGGTTTGGGGGGGAAGGTAGAGAAATAGAAGAAGAGGAAGAGATTAGAAGTAATGCTGGAGGACAAAGGAGGATCGTGCAAACTTTGGGAGACTGGTGAAAAAGACAGGAGGGAAAGAGAGAAGAAGGGAAATAAAAACAACAGAACAACAAAACTAGAAGCCATGTTCACATTCATATAAAAATAAGAACAAACAACAAGAAAAGAGAAAAAAATTTTATAGATGTCCACTTCAAGGTGCGTCTCCTGTCACTGGTAGACAGTATGGGCAGATCCATGTTGATTAATCCCAGCAAGCCAGCGGTAGTTTTGTGGTGGGGTGGTGAGTAATCCCAGCAACCCTGCACCTTTATTTACTCTGAAGAACAGACTGGTTTCTGGCGGTCAGGCTGGAACTACACCTGTTCAGCCTGTAGCAGTCTGGGTGCCTCCTGCCAGTTTGATCTCTTGCAGACATGAACTCAGCTTCCTGACTCTGACACTGGGAGCCCCTGGATGGAGCCAGCAGTTGCTCTGAGTTTTGAGCTCAATTGGTGCCTCTCCACAGTGGCTCCTAGCTAATTGTCATTTCCTGTGGGGCATCTGAGCCCAAATAACTCACCTGCCACTACAGTCTGCTGTATCCACTGTTCCATTCCACTGGAGCCTTTCTCCGTGGAGGCCTCTGGGAATGCCAGCAGTTACCATATGTAGGTAGGTTTGAGCTGCCCCTCCTGTGCAGTGAGTTCAGGCTCAGGGAGAAAGTGCTGCCTGCCACCTCTTTCTTCTTCACTGAGGTTTCTGTTTTGCTGTCCCTGTGGGCTTCAGTTCTTGCTTTAGGTCCTTCCTGGGTCCTGGGAACCCACTTCCCTCCTCTTCCTCATGTTTCTATATACCAGTATCTGGACACCAAATATCAGAGAGATTCTTTTTCTGCTGCTCACCACTCTACCATATATGCTGTGTGTTTGGGTGTGTGATTGCTAAATGAGTTCACTGATTTGGCACTGCCCTAAACTCAGTGGCCTAGATAGGATATAAAGCTGCTAAGGGCCCTTGCTTTGCTACCTTCTGCCCACCATAAACTGTTTTGTGATGCTTGTATGATATGTCACCCTGCCTTGGAGCCAACTGATTATAAACTAAAACTTCTGCAGATGTGAGTCAGTATGAACCATTCCTCCTGTAATTTCGAGTGTTAGATAGTCTGTCTCAACAACAACAAAAAAATAAGAGTGTCTTAGACTGTCGTAGCCCTGGGAGGAAGATGTCATCTCTGTGTTTTAGGGTAAGGAAACTCTAAGGCATGGAAGGGTAAAGTAACTTGCCCAGGTCATTCAGCTGATAACTGAGAGCCTCTCTGAAGGTTCTAGCAAGGAAGCACTGCTACTTGTAAACCTTTGACTGAGGAAATGATCCTCTTCCATGGGGGGCTTTGAGCATGCAGCTTCAGGAGGGACACACATGGAGTAGTGAGGAAGGAAGGTGACACCTGCCTAGCCAGCCAGCTCAGCCGAATCAACCCTGGCCATCCTTCACTGGAGCGACAGGTGTAACAGCCAGATTACCCTCACGTCCTTAGTGGACAACTGAGCCAGATTTCAAAAGCAGGCAGTTTACTTAAGAATCTGCTTAAGTGATTATTGGATTGTACTACAGTGTATAATAATCATTGTATTTTCTCTGACATAAATGCCAAGTATGTGTTAGGAAGTTAGTTTTCCTATTTGGACTTCAAAAGCTTTGAGCAGTTATAAATGACTTTTACTTTGTTATTTCCAGCATTGGATTTGGTGGTGAACAGAGCAGGTATGACTAGGCATCTCCAGTTTCATTCCTCTTTCACATAGTGGAAATAAAAAGAAATTAATGAAGACATGCTTAAAGCAGGGCTCATACTCACAAATGTTACAGCTTTGAGAGGCTTTTCTGTGACTCCAGTTCATGTTCAGTAGTTGGCATCTGCTTTTTTGTCAATCACAAAAGCAGTGTTTTATATAAAGTTTTTTAGATATGGAAGGTGAAAGTTTTTTTTAAAATGATTTTCTGTAATTTATAGATTGAGTGTTATACTGTAATTTTAAAAATTCATTCAAATAATTCTTTGAATTTTACTTCATTTGAAATAAAATATATGTTGGAATGTTTATTCCTTGTCATTAAATTTTTGTTGTTTAATATTTTAGATTTTAGATTTATTTTTAGAAATGTTCATTTTAAAGCCAGACATGGTGGTGCACATCTGTAATCCCACCACTTGGGAGGCTGAGGCAGGAGGAGCATTTCAAGTTCAAGACCAGCCTGGGCTACAAAGTGAGCTCAAGACCAGCCTAAACTGCATAGGGAGACCCTGTCTCAAAAACAAACAAACAAACAAACAAACCCCCAAAACAAACAAAAACCACAAAACAAAACTGTGAGCTGAATGTGGATAAAAGCACACATACCAAAACTGATGGAATTCTATAAAAGCAGTGTTGAGAAGGGGAATTTATAGTTGTAAATACCTACATTAAAAAAGAAGAAAGATAAACCAATAATATCTTAGGGAATTAGAAAAAGATTGAGATTAGTAGCTCAGTGCAAAGGCCTTGTGTTTCAATGCTCAATAGTACAAAAAAGCTCCAATGCTTTTTTTTTGTGGTTGTTGAGGTAGTGTTGCAAGTTGATTGTATGTGGTTATCCAGTTGTGGTATGATTTCTTCCTTCCTCTTCTCTTCCCTTCCCTTCTCCTTCCTCTCCGTGTGTGTGTGTGTGTGTGTGTGTGTGTGTGTGTGTTTGTGTGTGTGTGTGTGTATTACTGGGAATTGAACTCACAAAGTGCTGAATTACATATCCAGCTCTACAGGGTCTTGCTAAGTTGCCTAGACTGGCCTTGAACTTGTGACCCTCCTGTCTTAGCCTCCTAAGTAGCTGGGATCACAAATGTGCACTACTGTCCACAATCCTGGCACCATTTTTTAAAAAAGACTATTCTTTCATCATTTAAATCAGTTGTCCACAAATGTGAGAGTTTGTTTCTCAACAGTCGGTTCTATTCATGTACCGTATTTACCCTTATGCCAGTACCAGTGTTTCATAGTTTTGTAGTAAAGTTCTGTTCCATTTCAGATGAGGTCTTACTATGTATCCCTGGTTGATCTTGGCCTCCTGGGCTCAAGCATTCCTCATATCTCAACCTCTCAAGTAGCTGAAACTACATGCACATGCCACCTACAGTACCATTCCTTATTGTAAATTTTGAAGTCAGAAAGTTTGAGTCCTCTGACTTTTTTTTTCAGTATAGTTTTGTTCTGGATCCCTTGCATATCAACATGAATTTTAGGATCAACTTGTAGATTTGTGTAAAAATTAAGGCAGCTGGAATTTTTGACAGGGATTATGTTAAATCTATGGATCAGTTTGGGGAAGTGTTGCTAATATAATACTATTAAGTCTTCCAATTCACAACTGTGTTTGTCTTTCAATTTATTTATCTAATTAATTTCTTTCAATAATTTTTGCATAACTTTCCAATGTGGAAGTTTTGCACTTTTGTCAAATTTTTTCCTAAGTACAGTATTCATTTCAATGCTGTTATAAGTGAAATTGTTTTCTTAAATTCATTGTTAGAATGTTCATTACTTTCCTATGGAAATATATCTTATGTATGAATACATTATGTATTTGTATATTGTATTCTGCAGCTTTGCTAAACTTGATTGGTTCTAATTGAAGTTTTGTGGAGTTTTAGAATTGCCTGTGTTGTATACAGGACAAGATCATGTCACCTGTGAAAAGCGGTGGTTTTATTTCTTTCTAACCTGGATGCCTTTCATTTATTTTTCTTGTCTAATTGCCTTGTCTGGAATCTCCAAAGCAGTGTAGTACACAAAAGGCTGTGTGTTGCCTTTTTTTATGCAAGGATGGTATGGTATAAAATATTTTCTATCCTTCAACTTTACAGTGTGGTGGTTTCATGAAATCGTATCATATCTGTGGGACAGTGATTGAGGCTGTTCTAATCTAGTATGAAAAACATGTAACTCGTTTTTGAATGGATTAAAGAACAGTTACAAAATTTTGTTCTTTTTTTCTTTCAGGTTTTCTCAAACAGTGACGAAGGCCTAATTAATAAAAAATTACCCAAAGAACTTTTATTAAGGTAAGTGTAGAGAAATTTTAGATAGATAGAGTTCAGTTTTGATCAGTCCTCAAGTTCCAAGACTATCTTTCTCACTGTGAGTCCACAGCATAGAAAAAGAGACAGGATTAGCCTAACTGACTTTTTGTTTTTGTTTTATAGAATGCTGTTCGGCTTGTTGTTAAATTTTTCTTGGTCTAATCCAGAGTGTACTAAGTATGTATGTAGCATTGGTTTGGATTCTTTTTGTAATGTGGTAAGTATTGTAATAATCTTCAGTAGGTGTCATTGTTTGGGTATGAGCAGATAGTCAGACTGTAAATAATATGAAGAAAGATTATTGCTAAACTTAAAAACTTCTGCAGTCAGTTTTAGATATTTCCTGATGAATGAATTTAAAAATAAGTACAAAAATACAACTATGATATGTTCTTACTAAGCACTTAAAAATGCTTTTGGCCCTAAATATTGATGTTGATGTGGTTTTTTTTTTCCAGTTTATGAGAAGTATGTGCAAAATCATGGCACGTCATTTAAGACAGGGTTTTTGTCTTTTTTTCTGCTGACATTACTAAATATATAGAAATAGTATTTCAATTGTCATTTTACCAAGTAAAGCTATCAGCCAACATTTGTTGATCCTGAGACACGGTGCTTTTCTTTGGTATTCTGCAGTGATCAAAAATCTAGATGTGGGTGTTGTTGTATTTAATGCTTTACAAATAACTTATGTATGCATGGTGGTCTTTTCCCAAACTGTTTCTCCTATCATTAATATTCCACAAACAAACCAAAGCAGGTTATGTGATCAAGTAAGTATAAGAAATAAACTTCAAAACTGTAGGACAAAACTAATTTCTTTCTTTCTTTTTCTCTTTCTTTTTTATTTATTTATTTTTACATAATTTAAAACCACAATACAAGGTGATCTACAATGGTTACCATGATGTCTCTTGTTATCTTCAATCGAATTGCCCATATCATCAGGTACAATACAATTGAACATAGCAGTACAGAACAAAATCAATAAAAACAAAACATTGGAGACATTATAGGACTTCAAAAGAGGGTAATAGCCAAACCAGAATGGGTATCATAGTGAATCTTATTGTCTTCAGAGTAGTTGCTTATACTCTCAGACTTGATACTATCAAACATAACAAATTTGAATAAAATAAGTCAAGACAAGATGGCGATCGAACAAGACAGATTCAAATAAAATCAGTCAAAACAAGGCAGTGAAAGCAATACTGGATTTTAGATTAAGTTAATAGGAAATTAAAAATGGTTACCATAGTATATCCTGCTATCTTTGGAATAGCTGTGTATGCCCTTAAATCTAGTACAAGTAGACAAACTGGATCAGAATATAACCAAACTAAGCAGAGCAATGAAAGCATATGGGTTTCAAATCATGATCCAAGATTAACAGTGTCTACCTTCCCTATTTAGACAGTTCCTCCCCTTTCACTTTCCCAGGGTGCAATGTACATTTTGTATCCCACTAACTCCTTTAATTTTTAGATTAGGGAGGCAATCTGCTATTTACCTAAGTGGTTCTGAACCTTTTTACCCCTGAGCTTGGTCTCAGGTTGTATCCATTTACCTACAAGAGCCTCAAGATTTTCCTTCCTTATGGCTGAGTAGTTCTCCATTGTATATTAGTGTTATGTCTTTCCAACCAATCTGCAGCTGATGGGTGAGCTACCTCCACTTTTTTCTGGTTCCCTGTCACATAGAGCATTATTTTTTCATCTTTGACTTTCAGTCCATAAACCTTCTTTCAGGTTGAATATATTTCTTACATAGAGCATCTTGATGGACCCTATCTCCTGATCCACTCTGCCTGTGTTTCTTTTTATTAGTGTATCGAGGCCATCCATGTTAGCGATTGTGGCCAGCCTTCTCTGCCTCATCTCTGCCATGCTATTTTTCTGCCGTTGGTTGTCTACTTTTTCCCCTTCACTCCATTATCTGCTCTGTTCAGTGAGCCCCCTCTGCCACTATTCCTGAAACCCATGGTCTTTTTTTTCTCTCTCTCTAGAATGTCTTTCAGTAATTTTTGCAGGATTGGATTAGTGGTCATCAACTCCCCCAGTTCCTCTTTGTCATGGAAGCATCTTGTTTCTCCATTAATTTTGAGAGAGAGTTTTGCAGAGCACATCAATCTGGGTTGGAGATTATTTTCTTTCAGGGCTTGGAATACTTTGCTCCAAGCTCTTCTTGATTTGATGGTTTGTGTTAAGAAGTCTGTCGTGATTCTGATGGGTTTTCCTTTATAGGTGATCTGTTTCTTTTCTCTAACAGCTTTTAATATTCTGTTCTTGTGTTGAATTTCTGGGATCTTGATTATTATATATCTGGGTGTAGATCTATTTTGGTTATAACTGGCTTGAGTTCTGTATGCCTCAATAATCTGGATAACATTCCCTTTTCCTGTGCTTGGGAAGTTTTTTTTTTTTTTTAATTATTTCTGTAAATAGCCTTTATGTTTCATTTGTGTTTACCCCTGCTTCTTCACTAACATATTTTATTCTTAAGTTATAAATCCTCTTTGCCATCTTCTTTGTATTGTTACTTCCTGGTTCCTTGTTATTTTTAAGAAATCTTTCCTTTTGCCATCACAAGTTGCAAATCTGTCTTCAAGATTTGATAGTCTATCTTTAGTTTCTTTTAAGCAGTTTTGCCAGCTTTCAATGGAGTTTTTAATTTCCTGGTAGCCTCTTTGAATCTGTTTCATGTATTCTAGATTTTTAAAAATATTCTTCATCGAAGGTTTCTCTCCTTTTTCTGTGTCCCTCCATTCTTCTATCTGTGTCTTCTTGAGAGGTACTTAGCATTTCTTTTATTATTTTTCTTATATCTTCCTTTACTTGTATTAGAATTTCTGTTTTTAGTTCTTTTATAATGTCATGAAGATAATTCTTTGTGTCAAATGTTGCTTTTTCCGACACCACAGGTGTGCAACCCCCAATCTCTTCTGTGTTTACCTCCCCCAGACCATTATTGTTTGTGTTGTGGGCTGGAAATTTCCTTTTGTTTCTTCCTCTTGTCATGTTTCTGGTTTCCTCCAGATGAATGGACAGTGAAGGTCACTGGCACTTCCTGTATTAGCCATGATTACTCTCAAGTGTGCTGACTAGGGATTGCTGCCCTCCCCAGTCTGCTGATGGCCACTGAAGTACAAGCAGGGGCAGGGCAGTTGGCTCCTCACTTCTGAGCTGGACAACCACTGGGAGTCTTCACCATGTTAGCGTGTGCCACGTGAATGGGGCTGGTTAGGGATAGTTTCAGGGAAACCTCATCCTTTGCTACTGGATTGCACACAGAAGCGGGACTCAGTCCCAGCAATTCTCACCAATCTGCTCTGTGCTAGGAGTAGCTGACCGAAGCTGCTGCAGTTCTGGTTCCAGGCTTGTTCTGCCCAACTCCAAAATGTTGCTCAGGCAGTCAGTCACCCACTCCCATGGGATTACTAAATTCCTTGCACTCACTGCAAACTGGTACAGATCTCGGAGCCGAGTGCTGCTGTCCACTCTGCTACTCCCCTCTGCGACCGCTTCCTCCTGCCCAGGCTCTCAGGCTCGCAAACCCCCAACTTCACCACCATCTCAAGTCTCTGGATTCTGGGGTGTTTCATACACAATGGGATCAGCTCCAGTGAGAGCAAGTCTGGCTACAGCCTTCCATCCATGATTTTCTTTTCTTTTCTTTTTTTTTTTTTTCTTTCCCTTTAGTTTCTTCCTGGGTCGAGAGGATCCATCTTCCTCCGTCTGGTCTTCTCCAGGATGTTTTATTCCAGCATCTGAGCTGTTTCTCTCAGAGAGGCTCCCTATTTTGCTGCTTACTGATCTGCCATCTTCCCCCTCTCTCCCAAAACTTCTTTACTGCAGGACTCTTTAGAGCCTTAAATTAGTTAATGTATATGGCAGTGTTCTAGTTTGAGTAGTTGTTGCATTTCAAACTTCCTGACAATAGGACCCTTTCAGTATTTCATGGAAAAGTTTTAGGAAATACAATACTAAAATACATTAAGAAATGGACCAGATAACTCCACTCTCTGGCTGTATTGGTAATGAGTATGAGTTTGGTTTAATAATTGAAAGTAATTTTTTTGTCTCTTCTGAGCTCATCACAGAATCACTCTGGAAATGACATAGATTACTCATCTTTGCTGTTATTAGGATGGTAGACTTTTTTTTGAGTCAGAATCGTGAGGATTTATCATCTCCATGGTAGTAATCACATGTTAGTGGTTTCAGAGTGTGTTTTATTAGTCATCAGGAGTTTTTGACATTGTTGTCAGGAATTTGTTCTACTCAGTCAATACAAAAGAAAATTAACAATTGTATGAAAAAATACATTTTTTCTAATAAAACAAATATTTCAACAAGAATATTCTTTAGCCTTTTAGGCAGTTTTGAATTAAGAATGTGGAGACAGCTGTGCATGGTGGCACATGCCTATAATTCTAGCACTTGGGAAGCTAAGGCAGGAATATTGTGAGGTCAGGATCAGCATGGGCTACATAATGAGTTTGAGGATAGCCTGAACTATATAGAAAGGCCCTATCAAAAAAAAAGAGAGAAAGTGGTAACAAGGAATATATATTTCTTATATGCTACAAGACACTGCTCAAATATGTAAGATGCTATGTTTGTTGGAGCCAATCTGGCTGAGTCTGGATTGGCAAGTTGTCACCATGCAGCTTCAGGGAACATCATCCACACGACTGCTGTACAGGGGGTGTCCCCTAGAATTATGCCTTGTGGTCAGCCTCAGTGTGAATGTTTCTCTAGCACCCAGCATGAGGTTGAAGTGTGACTGTGGCATTCTTAATCTGGAGAATCATTACCACCTTTAGACAGAAAATCATTCAACACTAGTTTACAATTAAACTCCACCTTTCCCACGAATACTGCTATTTGTGACTCAAGGCTCCTAACTTAATGTTTTTTCCCTGCCACAATAGGGTTGGCTTTTATAACTTGGCCATAAAACAGTTTTAATCTGTTGATACACAAATTAAGAGTAAATAAGGAGCTGTCACTTTCTGATCTTCAGTCTTAGAAATTGTAGTTCCTTTAAAGATCTTTACTGGACCCAGCTTCAAGGAATCCTGGAGGTTGTCATCACTGGTCGTAGCTTTTGCATTGTGCCACATGGCTCATGTGTATTTTCAGTGGGAACTGCCATTTGAGAGCAACTGTTTCTAACCTGTTTTTTCACTTTACATCCCCACTTTGGTTTTTATTTTGGAGTCTGTAAGGGCAATTTGAATTTGAAAGCACTGCCACTGTAAGCCTTCACTAACTCTTGAGTCTCAAGATTTAACTTGAGCCAACCATGATATTTTAAGTTTTAATTTTTCGCTGACTTTGATTTCTGCATTGAGTCTTAGACATTCTAGTCTCAGTAAGAATAATTCTCTCCTTTCCCTGCTACTCAGCAGAATTTCAAAGACAGGTCTGAACAGGCTACCTAAGCAGCCATTTCCATCATAATTCATTCCACAAATGTGAGTTCCACCAGGTCTCCATGCCATGGACCTTAGATCTTGATTTTTCTGCTCAGTTAAACAGTGCCTTCATATTTTGCTCTGCCATAGGGTTACTTTTTTTTTTTTTTTTAACTTTGTATTGTAGACTTCCTTGTAACAGTGAAGACTTTTTTCTAATCTTGTTGAATTCCTTTAGTCCTACTTCATCAATAGCTATGCGTCCTTTGACTTTATGATAGTCTTATTTGCTCACGGTCCAGGTCATTTTCTTTTCTGTCATTTTTGTTGCATCTATTATCATACTCTTATGCTCTCATGAGAGCTTCTGATATAAAAGAAGCCTCATCTTCCCTTTTGGAACCATGAACAAGCGTAACATGGAGTAATATGTTGCTTTTCATCTCTTAATAACACCTTGACTCTACTAGAAAAACTAGAATTTTCATCTGATCATTTTATTGCTAATTTTAAGAATACTTAGTATCATTAATTCACATATTCCTTCTTCTCATTTTTAATGTACTACTGAATAAGTTTTTACAATTTTGGTTTTTCTACCCAGCTGTCACTCATAAGTTAAAGGTACTTTATTCTCACACAGTTCAAACAGCTTATAATTTTATTCTCCCTGGAGTGTCAGTGATATAATGCTTATAACTTTGGTAATACTTGATTGTTATAATCTATATCTATTAATGAGTTGGATTATCCTCATGTATATTTGTCCACATCATGTCCATATTATTTTTGAAGCCAGACTTTCTAGGTTGAAATTTCAACCTTTCTTGTCCATTAATGTGTGGCCTTAGTTAAGTTACTTAATTTCCTCATCTATAAAATTGGAATAATCATAGTTCTTATGGGATTGTTGCCAGTTCTTAGAATAACTGATATTTTATAAATAATAAATAAACATTTGCTCTTATTGTTATTAATATCCAGTTTGGTAACCTGAATACTTAATAAACACTCTTTAGTGATGACAGTTTTATTGCAAATGATTGGTAAATCAAGCCTTCCTAACTGTATCTTTGAATACTATTGGCAAAACAGTTTCAGCAAAGCACCTGATTATTGTTTATGTAGCCTAGGACTTAAGCTGGACTATTCAATCTCCATGGGAATTGCGTGACTGATACATTAATTATTTTGTATTATAAAGAAGTCTGTTGGAATCATTCTGCTTTTGAGTAAAGATGGTTTGTATGAATTGAATATTGGCCTAGAATGCAGGTTATAAATTTTAATATCATTTTGTTGGACCATAAATTTTAATTTCTATTACAGTTGTTTCCAGATACTGTACTAATGCTGACCAAGGTGAAAACACATAAACTACCTCTTAAGACAGTGTTGGTGAACCTGTGGCACATGCATCACAGAGGGATGTTTATTATTATTGAAGGATCTAAAAGGTTCATCATGACTGCCTTAGGAGATGGTTATTCCTGTGCTAAAGAATTCAGTCACCATCAGTTATGTAATTTTCTTTCCTTTTTAAACTTATGTGGATACATAGAAAAATTAAGTAATCATAATGTCTTTTGCATTGACGAAGGAAGGTTTAATTGCCCAACTGAGAGAGCTGAGCTTAGTAATTCTGGGTGATATAAAATCAGCTACCATCTATCCAGTCTGACAGTTTTCACAGTTGACTTTGCCAGGGTTATTAAAAAATAACTAGTGTATAAAATTTCAAGATTTTCTTTTCTGAAATTTATAAGCCAAGCTCATGAGTGAAATAACTCTGGTTTTTGTGGAATGACTGAAGTACAGTCCTGTGCTTTTGTCTGATCATGGGCTCCCAGTCCGCAGTGCAGGAAGGTGTGTTCCTGTTGCAGGCCTCATTGAGTGGGTATTCTTGCCTGCAGGTTGGTTTTAGCACTCCCTGGACTTTTTCAAGGACTGATACCTCTACTTCCCGTCTGTAATGTTTACTGCCTTTATATATTCCAAGGCAGCTTAACATGTAAGATGCTCTTTTGGGGTATATACTGTAGTTTCAAGTTTCAACATGTATGCAGACTTTTCCTTTTTGTAAAAGGGTTTTTGGTTTGTTGCTCTTTTGTTTTTTACTTTGCATAAAGAAACATGGAACCAAATAAACGTATGTGTCAAATTCAGATACAGAGCTCTTCCTTTTCATTATTCTCTACACTCATATACTGTTTTATTTATTTATTTATTTTGGTGCCGGGGATCGAACTCACGACCTTGTGCTTGTAAAGCAGGTGTTTATGCCGCTGAGCTAAATCCCCAGCCCTCATACACTGTTATAGAGTTGGCACCTGAGTCCACATCATGGCAGAAGGAAATTTTCTTTAGTCCAAGTTGGTATGTTTGTTGTACATTAAAACTTGGAAGATAACTTTGGGTTTTTAATCATCAGTGAGGTGGCATAAAATATCAATAAAGATCAAACTGGAGGGATAGAAAGTAGATATATTCTGCCCCTGAGTTTATCTCTAGTTTATGTGAGACATGTGTTAATTTAAATTTAAAACTGAATTCAATAGTTACAACAGAAAAGATTGGTAAATTTGACTCTGTGAAGAGTAAAAATGGCATCATATACAACTCCAAAGATAAGTAGAACAGAAATGGGTGAAATAATTGGATATAAGTTACAAGCAAGAGCTGTGTTCTTTGATGTACAAAGAAAAAATGTTTTGAAATAACAAAAGTGCCAGCATTTGGGAGGCTGAAGCCAGAGAATCACTGAGAGTTTGAGGACAGCCTGTGCTATATAATGAGTTCAAGTCCAGCCTGAACTACATTGTGAGACCCTGTCTCAAAAAAGTAAAGCAAGCAAGCAAGCAGACAAACAGCAATCAAAATTAAGGTGGATTCTGTCAGAAAAATACTTTGAAGAGGCTGTGAACAAAGGAGAAATAAAAATGGCCCATAAATACATAAAAAGATACCTCAGTAGGCCCATATGTAAGTACAAATTCATACAATAATGAAATAATACCTATCATATTGACAAAAACCAAAAGTTCAATTATTCCAGGTTTTGGCAAGGAAAGATAGTAGATGCTTTTGGTGGTAAAACAAGCTCAGCCATTCTGTGGAGCCAGTAGAGTCACTTTTTCAAAAAGTGCTAAATGTGCATATTCACAGATTTCATTTCTCAAAGTTTACTAACATTTTCAAAAGCATATTGAGGTGTATATATAGGAAGCAGTACTACAGCTTTTTAAATTTTTAAACTTTGTACAAGATTGGATTGTTCCTCATTTTTGTTACTGTAATACAGGTTATAAAAAGTTATCTTAAATGTGTTAGAACTAAAAATATACTTAGTTTTGCTTGTTGTTAAACTCATTAAAAGTGTGTATCTTGGCCTCTGCAATCCTGGAGTCTGTGTGAATGAGGCGCTTGGCTGGGGCTGTCATGTGCTAGGGAGCCAAGCTGGATACCTTGGTGTCCAGCACCTCTTTTCTGGCTCTGTCCCTGTCACCATGAGGTCCCAGCAGACGGCAGGATGGAATGGAGGACATTAACTCCAAGATGAATGCAGACCAGGAGGTATAGAAACTGCAGGAGCTGGAGAAGCAGAATGAGCAGCTGAGGAACCACTGGGCCACAGGACTTCCCCTTGGGCCTCAGTGTCAGGGTGACCAGCGTGGGTCAACCCCATTCCCCGTTTGGAGAAGCTACCTGATAGCACCGCCAGCTGGAGCACCTGTCAGGCTGGGAGGAGGAGAGTGGACTGTATTCATCATCAAAGAAAAAACTTACACCAACACAGAAATCAGTTAGTGCATTGGTTTGGCACAGGCAAGTTTTGGTTCACCCAAAACCTCTTGTTGAATGTACTGAAAAATCTCTAACCCACAAACTTGATCAAACTGTCAGAGTCTAAGAGACAGAATTTTACAATCATCCTTTCAAATCTGTGAGTTACACAAATTTTTACAGTAGCCCACATACTAGTGGCTTCAATTCTCCATCTTCAATTCCAGTGTCACCTCCTGTAAGTCAAACAGTTTATAGTTTTTGGAAAATCAGGTAACTTCAAAAGTTCATCAGATAGAGACCCTCCACTGAGACCTTAATTCCCTATAGTAGTGAATTAAGTGCTTCAGAATTATTCAAATTCAGTTCCATCCAATTATAGGCTAAATGGTGCCATCAATGTGCAGATGCTAGCCCAGGTGCAAGAACAATGTCTTTGGCAAGAATGTGCAGCCACCACATCTTGGCACAGTTCTGGTTCATCTTGCAACTATACATGTGAGGTACATCTGGTAACTAGGAACTTGATGCCCAAAAACTTAGATGATGAAGAGAGCAATATACATCATGCAAAATACCCTTCTCTTAGCAGGTTGTCACCATCAACCAGGCAGTTCACCTCAACCATCACCTGAGCAGTCACCCAGAAATTCACCTCTGTCATGATCTCCAGCTTGAAGAATAGAATGTAGTGGTTGTCCACTTAGAGCAAACTCGCCTTTCACTTCAAGGTCATCTCACAAATTTACAACCAAACAGTGTTAAAAATGAAGAAAATCTAAGATGCAGCCTTCCAGACACAACCTGAACATCTAATACACAAGTTGACCCAGTGAAAAGAGCAGTAGGAGTGACTGGAACTTTCAAGTGCCAAATGGAGGAATACTTCATATGCAATCTCGAATCCCTGTACCTTCTTAAGAGAAGCTCTGCACCCCAGCAGCACCATCTCTGTTGGCGCTTTGACAGTCAATCAAAGTAGTTAGTAACCTTGGCGCTGGTTCTCGCGCTGGTTCTCTTGGTCCCAAAGAACAGCCCAGTTCTCACAGGCCGCTTCCTCAGCTGGGCCTCCCGTGGTTCAGAACACTGTGCTACTTTAACCAGACCTCCAGGGACCTGCAGTGAGAAGTGGCCTGCCCCGACATCCCGGTGCCTCGCAGCAAGCATGCATAGCCTGGCAGCAGTGCTCGCCAGCTCCTGAAACCTGCGGCAGCCTGAGAGATGGCTGTACTGACCTGCAAAGACAAGAATGCGAGTTCCATGACCTCATGGATACCCTGCGCCAGGCTAAACAGCTTTTATATTTGCAGACTGTTGACCTAGGACCCTTGGGGTTTATAAAAGCCAGCCCTGTCTGTCTGAATTAGTGTAGAGATGATCAAGAAGCACTTCAGCGACATTTAACACCAGATGTGTTTGGTAATCCTACAGTCACTCTTCATGGAATCACTTGGTTTTAGTAGAAACTCAGGAGATTTTTGAATGTTTGACAAAGGCCAATATCTGGGTCAATGAATACCAAAGAAAAATGCTCATTTGTAAGCAAGAAAAAATAGTAAATTCAGGCTATCCAGTATTTAATGTTCAACCTAACTTACTATCTAAATAGTATGAATAAATATGGTGCTATGTTAACGAGAACTAATATTCTAGTTATCTAAAGTGTTTCATTAGTAGTCTAGGGAAATGTGGATTAAGTTTGGGAGGAAGCAACCTGGACTAGAGATTTAGAACATGATACCTACGTTTAGGAGAATTCTATAAATTATTATTATTTTTCTCTTTTTGAGGCAGAGTCTCGCTTTTGTAGTTCAGGCTGGCCTTGAGCTCACTTTGTAACCTGGGCTGATCTCAAATTTGGGATGTTCTTCCTGCCTTAGCCTCCTAGGTGCTGGGATTACAGGCATGTGCCACCACGCCCAGCTTCTGTAAATTACTTTTGCAGGTTCATCAGGAAAACTATATTATTTAGTCTTCAGTTTTGGATTTAGCTCACACATCAGCACCATACATAGTGTTACAGAGTGCACCCTTCTTGTTGCATTGACACGTGAGGCTTGTGTTTATTTTGATTGCCAGAAGGGCTGCATATCAGTTGTCTTTCTCAACATTATAGTCCCTGGCTCAGGAAAGATGGCCTTTGACATCAAAGCCAGCTGCTTTACATGTTGTTACTTGTCACAGAACTGAGAGTTTAGCAGGTTTCCATGCTGTAGTAGAGCAAGCAGTGCCTTTATTCTCGAGACAACACCTCAGTGCTTACAACCTGGAACAAAACCATACAGAGAGAGCGTGATGGGGGAAGAAACAACAACAACAAAACCCACCTCAGTTGTGTTGTTGCTTCTAAGTGGCCTAATGGTCTATTTTTTTTCAAATCTATTTTATAATGGTCTACTATGTGGTAGAAAAATAGAGCTTGCTTAACTTAATCTGTTTTTTGGGTTGTTTTTGTTTTTTTGTGCCAGGAATCAAACTCAGGACCTTGTGCTTGCCAAGCAGGTGCTGTGCCACTGAGCTATAACTGGCCAAGTTTTGTCTACTTTAAACTGAGTAATTCTATAAAATCCTTTGAAAATGTTGTTCCTTTTGACTTAGATTCTGCCTTACATAGATTTTTTAAAAAATATTTTTGGTAACCTACTACATCTAACTTTTGCTCTTTATCTATGTGTACCTGAAATCACCTGTTTTGATTTTATCAGATTATCACTAAAACCTCCTGCTGTAGCAGGCTTCTTATTTTTCATTGCGAGGTCTGCATTTAAATACTTAGTTTGAACAGCTCTAAAATGTTGGCAATTGGATCACCTAAAAAAGAAGTTTAGAGACTTCAGCATTTGTGTTCATTTTTGCTAATGAAAGACATTCTGTAAATAGGCAAAAGAAACAGAGGGAAATGGGAGGCTTCCTGTTGAGGACTGCCTTGAGGCCAGTGGCTGAAAGAACGATAAAACCAAGACCCCCACTGTGCTATGACTGACACTGGTACGTCTTTATGGCCTTAGTCAGGAGCGGGGAATTAAGCTGGCACAAGCCGCTGCAGATTTAAACCGCCAGTACTGTGTATTTCGGGGAATAATGCAAGAGAGAAATGGTATCTTTGAATCTGAAGGTGACAGAATGGGAAGGATGGTGCCAGAATTCTGTATGACCCTTCTCCCCCAGTGTACTATCTCTTTGTTGAACTACTTGTTTTGTTCATATATTGTTTCCTGGACTCTATTTGATTGTGTATGTGTGTTTATTCCCTTGTAGTTGACTGAGGGTTTTTGTTTTTCATACAGGGTCTTGCTATGTTTTCCAGACTGGGCTTAAGATCACTATGATGTCTCAAACTCGCGGTGATCCTTTCGGCTCCAGCTCCCAAGTGCTGGGATTACAGGGTACATCACTACACCCTTCAGCTGAGTTGAAGAAAGTTATTTTAACTTCTTTGCCATGTAGTTGTAAATGTCCATTTAAATTTTTTTTCCTTTTTTTTTTTTTTTTTGTGGTACCGGGGATCAAACTCATGAGCTTGCGCTTGTCAGGCAGGCGCTTATGCCACTGAGCTAAATCTCCGACCCTAAATTTTTAAACTTTTTTTTAAAATTAAAAATAACTTCTTGTGGTGCTAGAGGTCAAACCAGAACCTTTTGCATATTGAGTACACATTTTGTCCCAATTGCCATCATTTAAAGGTTGGTTATTGAGGCTTTGTCTTGTTTCTTGGATGGGATCACGTGTTCCTGGCTTTTCCTGATCCTGGGTCTGTGCCTGTGAAGAAGAGACTATTCTTTACAATCTGGCTCCACCGCAGAAAACCTTTCACCAGGCCCTGTCCAGACAGTCTGTGGAGGCTGCCTGCTCCCACTGCTCATTCTTTAATGCTTGTACTAAGTCTGTGTTTTCAGAGCATTTCACCACCATGTGTTCTCTCTTTTTTAATAACTCTTATTTGAAAATAGCCGCCACCGGTCTTACAGTGGTGCCTTACCACCACCACCAGGGATGACTGAACCTAGGGCCTTGCTCATCCTAGGCAAATGTCACTGAGGCACATCCCCAGCCCTTCCTGGAAATTTTATTTAGAGTCAGGGTCTCACTGAGTTGCCCAGACTGGTCTTGAACTTGTCATTCTCCTGCCTCAGCCTCCCAAGTAGTTATATAATTATTTTGTTTTCTGATGCTGTGCTCTAGAAGATTCTTCTGGAAGGGTTCATGGAAGCTGTATTCTTTTGAGTTCTTTTACATTGCTAATGATTTCTGTCCATTTTGCTGAACATAATCTTGATTTTTTTTTTGAATTGTAAAACAAGCAGATTTTATTCAGCTGACTAGGTAACGTGGTCAGTATTCTGCCGTGACACACACTCATTATGGTTGTTCTCCAAGATTTTACACCTTTCTAGTAACCATGGTAACCTTATCAATTTACTTGGAATTTACAAATTTTCCAGTTATCATAGCAATCCTCTCACTGATTTAAAATTTCACAGGAGTGCTGTAGCACCTTCCTGAACATCTGGAAGGCTGCAGGCAAGGTCAACCAGGATGCAGGCAAGGTCATCCTGACAAATGCATGCTGAAACTATGTTTCTCTTTTATGGTTTAATGGATGCAACAGAGGGGGATTCTCAGGAATTAGGGACAGAGGTCAATAAAGGGTAAGTACAAAAGCAAATGGAGTTTAAGAGACAAGATAGAGTACCAGTTTCTCCCACATTACCAGAATTTACAGGACACAATGAGAGCACTTCTGTGAGGGAAATTTATAGCAATGAGTTCTCATATCAGAAAAAACAGAGTGAGCTCACATAAACAACCAAATGTTTAACCTCAAGCATCCAGGAAAAGTAAATCAAGCCCAAGATTTATATGAGAGAGAAAAGTATAAAAATCAGGACACAAATTAATAAAACAGAGACTAAGAAAGCAATACTAAGAATCAATGAATCAAAGAATTGGTACTTTGGAGTCTGGGAAACAGTGCCATGTGTGTACCCCTGCCAGAATGGAACAGCCAGACCCCAGCCTCTTCCTGTGAGTCAGTACTATTCATGGACCAGGGGTAGAGAGAACAAGGGACACAGCAGTGAGCAGGCAAACCTTCTCAGGGAAATAGCACCACAAGTGCACCTGTGCCAGACTGGAACAGCCTTTGCCTGTGACTCGGCATCATTTGGAGTTGGGGGTAAAGAAAACAAAAGACACATCAGCTAGCAAGCAAACCCAGTCAAGGAAGCAGGGCCATGAGTGCACCCCTGCACAGGCAACCAGATCCCAGCCCCTTCTAGCATGTAGGCTGGTAAACCAGAAGTAGCACACACACACACACACACACACACACACACACACACAAACACCCGCTCCATCATAAGGATGCTATTACCAGGAGAAAAATAGGCTGTGATGATAGATAGCGATGGAGGTGAAATACAATTGGATGGCTGTGGTGCTTTGGTGTTGTTTCACTAGCATTGCAGGTCTAGGGCCTGTGGTCTGATCATGGGTTCAGAGGATAGTGGTACAGTGTGACATCCCAGGGGAATCTTATGAGGGTTATAGCCATTGCTGATTCCCTATGGCCTTGTTTTGGAAGTCCTATATCATTTCCATTGTTTTGTTGGGTTGGGTTTTCTCTCTTTTGTTTTGTTTGATTATTTCAAATCTGATTGCAGGAGCAGCTATTTCAAAGATAATAAGATATATAATGGTAGCAATTTTGGATTTACTATAGGCTTGTTTTGAAGTCCTTTATTGCATTCATTGTTTTCTTTTTATTGTTTCTATTCTGTTCTGTTCTGTTTGATTTTTATTATGTCCAAAGTTATCTGCAGCAATTTTGAAGACATCAAAAGGCATTATGGTAACTATTGTTGATTTTGTAACATTTTTAGGCCTGTATATCTTACATTGGTCTGTTTTGATTGGTTTTATTTTGTTTTATTCTCTTTTTAAATTTTATTTTAAAGAGGGTAAAATTAAACACAACAAAACAGAATAAAACAGAACATAAGAAAGCAATGTAAGAGACTTAGATTTCAAAGCAAGACAATCAGAGATCTTCACTATCTATCATATTGCCTCTTGTTTTTTTCCAAATAGTTATCCATATCTTCACACAGTAAATTCATACCATACAGTGAATTCATGCAAGACAATATAGTATAAAACTGATCCAAATAGGATGATGAAGGCATTTTAGGTCTTCAAGACCAGACAATAAGGAAGTCAACAATGGCTGCCATACTGTCTCTCGTTCTCTTCAAAATAGCTGTCCATACCTTCACATATGTTGAAATTAAACAAGACAAAACAGATTAAAATCACTCTGAACAAAGAATAATAGTGTTGCTGGATTTCAAATCATGACACTACGAAATCAACACTGGGTACTGTAGTATTTTTCTTCAAGGTAGTTCATTTAATCATGCATTATATAATCAGTTCTCCTATACTGTTTATAAGTTCTACACATGCATGAGTATCTATGTATATCCTTTCTGTATTAGAGGGAAAAACAAAACAAAACAAAATAAATTCCTAGAAAAACATGAAATGAAAAGTTATATAAAACTGCAATACAAGGTGATCTACATGGCTACTATGATGTCTCTTGTTATCTTCAATAGAATTGTCTATATCATCAGGCATAGTATAATTGAATATAGCAGTACATAACTATTAATAAAAAGAAAACATTGGAGACATTATAAGACTTCAAAAGCAGGTAATAATTAAACCAGAGTGGGTATCCTAGTGTATCTTGTCATCTTCAGTATAGTTGCCTATACTCTCAGACTTGATACTGTTGATCCTAACATTCAAATAAAATCAGTCAATATAAAACAGCAATCTAACAAAGAGATTCAAATAAGATCAGTCATTATAAGTGTAAATTATACAGGGCTTCAGATTAATAAGAAATCAAGGACAGTTACCATAGTATATCCTGCTATTTTTGGGATAGCTGTCTGTGCCCTCAAATCTAGTACAAGTAGATAAACTGGAACAGAATATAATCCATCTAAACAGAGCAGTGAGCATAATGTGGATTTTAAATACTGATGCACTATTAACAATATCCTCTGCTTTCGTTTTTTAGACAGTTCCTCCCCTTTCACTCCCACAGAGTGCACTGCACATTTTAGGTCCCACCAACTGCCTCAGTTTTTAGATTGGGGGGGCAACCTGCTGTTTATCTAAGTAGTTCTGAACCTTCTCACTCCTGGACTTGATCTCAAGTTGTATTCCTTTATGTACAAAAGCCTCAAGGTTTTCCTTCATTATAGCTGAATAGTTTTCTACTGCACATAAGTATCCTGTCTTTCCAAGCTATCTGCAGGTGCTAGTCGAGTTGCCCCTGTTTCTCTCTGGTCCCTGTCGCATAGAGCATTGTTTTCTCATACTTGACTTTCAGTCCATGAACCTTCTTTCAGTTTAATTGCATTTCCTAGACAGCACATCTCGATGAACCCTATCTCCTAATCTACTCTACCTGTGTTTCTTCTTGTTAGTGTATCAAGGTCATCTACATTAAGAGAGTATAGCCAACCTTCTCTGTCTCATTTCTGCTCTGCTATTTTTCTGCTATTGTCTACTTTTCTCCTTATGCCACTGTCTGCCCCATTCATTGGGCCTCTCTGCCATTGTTCCTGAAATTCTGGTATTTTTTTTCTCTCTCTCTAGAATGTCCTTCAGTATTCTCTGTAGGGTTGGATTGGTGGTCACGAATTCCCCCAGTTCTTCTTTGTCATGGAAGCATCTTGTTTCTCCATTAATTTTTAGAGACAGTTTTGCAGGGTACATCAATCTGGGCTGTAGGTTATTTTCTTTCAGGGCTTAGAATACTTCATGCCAAGCTCTTCTTGAGTTGATGGTCTGTGTTGAGAAGTCTGGTGTGATTTTGATGGGTTTTCCATTTGTTTCTTTTCTCTGACAGCTTTCAATATTCTGTTCTTGTGATGAATTTCTGGGATCTTGATTATTATATGTCTGGGTGTAGTTCTATTTTGGTTGTAGGCAGCTGGAGTTCTGTATGCCTCACACATCTGATTATCGTTTCTTTTTCCTATGCTTGGGAAGTTTTCCTTAATTATTTCTGCGAATAACCTTTGTATTTCCTTTGTTTTTACCTGTGCTTCTTCATTCGCATTTTTTATTCTTAAATTACAGATCCTCTTGTCATCTTCTAGCCTTTGTATTGTTATTGCCTATTTCCTTGTTATTTTTAAGAGATCTTTCCTTTCATGGTCACTCATTTCAAACCTGTCTTCAAGTTTTGATAGTCTATTCTTAGTTTCTTTCAAGCAGTTTTGTCAGTTTTCAATGGAGTTTTTAATTTCTTGGTAAGTTCTTTGAATTTGCTTCATGTATTCTAGGTTTTCTTTATGTTCTTCATCAAATGTTTCTCTCCTTTTTCATGTTCCTCCAGTGTTCCCTCTATGTTTTCTTGAGAGGTGTTTAGCATTTCTTTTATTAATCTTCTTATATCTTACTTTACTTGAATTAATATTTCAGTTTTGAGCTTACATATGATGTCACGAAGATAGCTCTTTATGTCAGCTGATGCCATGTCTCATATTGCATGTTTGCTGCCATCAGTCTCTTCTGTATTTATGTCTCCTGGATCAATATTCCCTGGGTTGGGGACTGGAAGCTTTTTCTTATTTCTTTCTCTTGTCATGTTTTTCGTTTCTTCCATACAGGTGTGTAGTGGAGGTCCCAGCCCCTTTCCTTGTTGGCTATAGTTCTTCTGAAGCACGCTGGCTAGGGATTTCTGCCCTCTCCACTTTGCTGTTGGTCACTGAGGTGCAATCAAGGGTGGTGTATGCTGGCCCCTCCCCTCCAAACCAGTCAACCAGCTGAGACCTTCACCACATTAGTGTGTGCCGCATGTACGAAACCAGTTTGGGACACTTTGGGGACAGTTTCTTCCCTGGCTACTGGGTCATGGCCAGGGTCGTGACCCAGCCCAAGCAGACTGCACCAGTCTGCTCTGGGCAGGAAGCAGCCAGCTGAAGACAGTCATTCCTTGTTCATGCCCATCCTGCCCGATTCCAATATGTCGCCCAGTCCGTCTCCCCTTTGCTGTGGGAGGGTCTTGTTCCAAGCACTCACTGCAGGTTAGTGCAGGTCTCCACACTAGCTCTGTTCTCTATTGGGCTCACCAACCCCTGACTCCAGTGTGACTGTGGCTCTGGTGGTGAGCACGCCACAACCGCGAGTCTAGGGGGCTCTAGTGAGAGTGCCATGACCGTGAATCTGAGCTGCTCCAATGATAGCGCTGTGACCACGAGTTTGACTAGCTCCTTTCCTTTTAGTTTCTTCCTGGGTCGAGAGAATCCATCTCCCTACATCTGGTCTTCTCCAGGATGTTTTATTCCAGCATCTGAGTTGTTTCTCTCAGGAAAACTCTGATCCACCAGCTTTAGCTCCGCCTTGTTTTATCCTCTTGTAGCCCAGGCTGGTCTCAAACTTGCAAGTCATAATCTTGATTTTTATTCAAAGAGCTTTTTTTATGAGTTGTGAGTACCTATCTTGTTAGAAATTAAAACAAAATTTAAAAAATGTATTCATCTAATATCCATTAGATGTTAATATGAATGGGATTTATATTAAAAATAATGTGTTTTTGGGGGGCTGGCGGTCCAGGCACTTGCTTGGTAAGCACAGGGTAATAAGTTCAATCCCTGGTACCAAAAAAAAAATAATAATAATAATAATAACAATAATAATGTGTTTTCCACAAACATACCCTAAGTTTACAGCAGCACAGCTCATAATAGCTAGAACCAATTAGGAAAATAATCTCATTCACAATAGCTTCAGGAAAAAATTAAATGTTTAAGAATTAATATAGGGAGTGAAAAACCTCTATAATGAAAACTGTAATAGCCTGGAAAAGAGATTGAAGAAGACATCACAAAATGGAAAGATATCCTCTATTGCTGGATAGGCCAGAAAAAAATTGTCAAAATGCTCATATTACCAAAACTGATGTACAAATTTAATGCAATCCCCATAAAAACGCCAAGAGCATTAATGAAGAATAGAAAAAAAAACACCAAAAAAAAAAGTGCTGGGGATTTAGCTCAGTGGCATATGCACCTGTGAGGCAAGTGCCAGGTCATAAGTTCGATTCCCGGTCCCCCCTCCCAGAAAAAACCCTAGAAAAAGCAATGCTAAAATTTATATGATATCAAACAAAACCCAGAATAGCAAAAGCAATGCTGGGCAGCAAGAGCAAAGCAGGAGGCAGCCCAGCCCTAGAATTCAGTTTATATTACAAAGCCACAATGATTTTAAAAAGTGTGGCACTGACACAGAAACAGACATGTGGACCAGTGGAACAGCATAGAGGAAGCAGAAACCACCGCAGGCATACTCATCCATCAAAGGGGCCAAAAACGTACTCTGGAGAAAAGACAGCCTTTTAAACAGTGCTGGGGAAGCTACATGCAGAAGATGGAGTTTAGACTCTCACCTCCCACACAGTAATAAATAAAAATGGATCAAAAACTTACATAGTAAAGCACTTAATCTCCTGGAAGATAAAATGGGTAAAACTCTTAAAGAGGCCTAGGCAGGACAGAACCCAGGTGTACAAGAGATAACACCAAGGCTCGGCAAATGAATCATAAATAAAAAGCTCTGCACAGCAGAGGAAACAACCAGTAGGGTAAAGGGTCAACCTACATAATAGGGATTTTTTTGCCAGCTACTCCGACAGAGTATTAAACCCCCCCATCCCCAAATAAAGGAGCCAATCAAAAAAGTGGCATTTGTTGGGTATAGTGGCACATGCCTATAATCCCAGCACTCAGGAGGGTGAGGCAGAAGGATCGTGGAGAGTTCGAGGCCAGCCTGCACTGCAAAACAAGACCTTGTCTGAAGAAGGAAAAAAATCACAAATTGAAATGAATCAACACTTCTCAGAAGTACAAATGACCAATAAGTCTATAAGAAAATGTTCACTAACTATCCATGGTCATTAGAAAAATGCAAAGCAGAACAACCTGAGATTCCATCTTTCAGGAAGAATAACTATCATTACAAACTCACACAACAAGAAATGTTGGCAAGGGAAAATGGGAAAGAGGAGTCTTTCTATATTATTGGGGAGAACATAAACTAGTACAGCTACTTTGGAACTGTATGGAGTTTCCTCAAAAAACTAAAAGTAGGAATTGGTTTGATCCCTTTTGTGTATGTTCCCAAAGGAGTTAAAAATTTTATGTTACAGAGATACAGTGCCTGCTGTAGTATTGTGGAAATAGTTTTGACCTTCTGGATTCCCTGGAACGGTTTAGAGGGCCCCTCATGATCTGTGGAACATACTTTAAGGTTTGCTGATTTAAGGCATTGCTGTTTGTTTATTTTTGTGCACTGTACAAATTTTTAATTTTTTGGCAGTACTTGGGATTGAACCTAGGGTCTTGCACATGCTAGGCAAGGGCTCCTCTACTGAGCTACATCCATAAGCCCTTTTTAAGATTGTTTGTTTTGACTCAGGGTCTCACTGTATAATTCAGGCTGGCTTTGAACTCACCAGATAGCCCAGGCTGGCCTTGAACTTGGCAGCAATCCTTCTGCCTCAGCCTCCTGAATGCCAGGATTACAGGCATGTGCCACTATGCCTGGCTAAGATTTATTTTGAGATAGGTCTCTGTGTTACCCAGTTTGGACAAGAACTTGCCATCCACCTCCCTTAGCCTCCTGAGTAGCCAGCATCATAAACATTGTGCTACATTCAGTCTTTGCCCTGGCTACTTTTTTTCTCATTGCTGGGACAAAATACCGAACACCCAAAATGAAGGAGGGAAACGTTTATTTAGCTCACTGTGAAAGTTTCAGTGCATAATCAGCTGGCTCCAAGACACAGTGGCGTGGCACAGGGACACCACTTCTAGGCAGCAGCCGTTAAAAGCAGCTGGAGCAAAAAAGAGGTGGGGTAGAGCAAGCTTCTTTTTCTTCCTTATATTGTATGCAGGCCACCTCCTGCACACCAGGGCAGATAAAGCACTCACAAAATCTCTGTCCTCCTTCCAAAGGATGAGGATGTTTACAAGTAAGAACCCTTCTCCCTGCTGAGTGGACTTCGCAACTTCTCAAGTTGACACAATGTATCAACCATAATAGTCTTTATTTCTGAAGATTTTTCTTTTATTTATGTCTATTCTGAGTTCTTTCACCTCATACTAGATTTTTCTAACTGACTTAGGTCTATTTTGTTTTATGTCATTTTCTTGTTTTCAAATAAGTCACAGTTTTACAGTTTTAATCTATTTTGTGATCATATCTTTCTGATACTGTATGGTTAACTATTAAAAGGATTCTTTTTTTTCTCTTTTCTTTTCTCTCTCTCTCTCTCTCTCTCTCTCTCTCTTTCTTTCTTTCTTTCTTTCTGGTAGTGGCGATGGAACCTAGGGGTTTTATGCTAAATTATATCTCTAGCCATTTAAAAAATTTTCAAATTTCAAAACATGGTCTTGCAAAGTGCACAGGTTGGATTTCAATTTGCAGTTTTCTGGGGGGTTTTGGTTTTTTTGTTTGTTTTTTGAGACAAGGTCTGCCTATGTAATTCAGGCTGGCCTCAAACTCACTCCAGTCATCCTGCCTCAGCCTCCTGAGCGCTGAGATTATAGGTGTGCATGTGCCACCTCACCTGGTAAATTTACAGTCCTCTTGCCTTGGCTTGCTGGAGTGTGAAGATTAAAGGGATGCGCTTCCATGCCTACCAGGGGAGATTATTCCAATCCTTCCCCCACCCCTGCTTTTAACAACTACAAGGGAATCGTGAGACAGGTTGCTTTCCTTTCCTGACTTTTTCCTTATCCTCCTCTGTTCTTACCCCACTTCCAGAAGTTTCCTACATGTGATGTCCTGTCCTAAAAGGCAACATTGGCAGTTGTTTCTGAGAGGACATTAGGCCTAGAATGCTTCAGGGCCCTTGAGAAGTTAGTGTGGACCCCTTGCACCAAAATGCGTTTGGAAAGCCCAGTATCACTGGCTGCCTGTGAATTTGAGGACATGTTAGCTCTTTCAGGTTCTTGTGTTGTGAGGTTCTCCTGTTGTGCCAAGCTCCGTGACAGTGGTGACTTGATCCTTGTCCACTCTGCACTGGAGTTCAAGCCTAGCTGGGGCAACTTAGTGACTTAGCAAGACACTCCTAAAGTTAAAAAAAAAAAAAAAAAAGGACAGATAATTTATTAAATAACAAAGTTTAGGGAGGGGAGGATTGGGAAACACATAGCAGTTGTCCTGTATTAGTGATGAGATTCTGCTAGTAGGCATTCTAAAGTTGTTTGACCTAACAAGAACTTTATACTGTTTACTCCCTTACATTCATCTTAATGACTCTTAATTCCAGCCTTTAAGGGCTTTTCATTGCCCATTATTCTCTGTGACTGTGTCTGATGTGTGTGTTAAGGAACATGCCTTCCTCGAGGGGCTGCCCTTTTCCTAGGTATCTCTTAATGTGCAGCTCTGGGTAACTAAAGATTCGTTCATAGGCTCAGCATGTTTAGGCCAGGTTTCTGGACCCTGGGAAAGGGTCTTTTAATCTCTGCTCCCAAAGTTCTTTATTAAACTACTGTCTCAAGCCGCTAATTGTACTTTTGCTTGCTAGGCCTCGTGCCTGTTTCCCTCTGGTGCCCATATCGAGACATCTGAAGAGTACGTGTGGAAAGAAAGGGAGCAACTTAAATCAGGTCCTTGTTGCAGGGCTTAGTTATTATGTTTAACAAATTCATAGCTTAGTGTCTTATACTTTGCTGTGCTCCAAGTCTCGAGGCCCTGAGTTCTGTTTTCTCTTCCTTTTTATTTCTATTTAAAAACTAGCTAGTTCTTTCTTCAATATACTGCTTTCGTAGTGTCTTGTTTGTTTGTTTGTTTGTTTTTTGTAGTGCCTTGTTAAATAAGGTAAGGAGTAATGATTGTTCACTGTCATTCTGGTGTTTTCCAACTTCTTCTAGAACTAGTCATTGTCTGCCCTTCTCAGTTGCATCATATATATTCCTCTCTCCAGCTTCTGATATTTTATTTTCTGTCAGCTACAAGGCAGATGCCACCACATGTTTCAGATTTTTGTTCAAGCAACACTCATTTCAAGGTAGCTTTCTGCATTGTTGCGGTTGTGAGCCTAACATGGCATACCTATCTACTGTACATCAATGTCTTAGACGTAACAGAAATTTACCTGCTGCTCAACAGGATTATGTGTGGAAAGGTCAGCAGGTCAAGCCTTTCGGTGATAACTGAGGACTATTAGAAGGAAATTCTGTCTTCAACCATGGATTCCCCACAGCCAGCTCATTTTGTGTGCCAAGATGTCTGTTACATGGTTACATGTGCCTGTAAGGGAGGTGTTACAGGTTGTGTCTAGATGTGCCCCCAAAGCTTCATGCAGGCATAGGTGGGGCTTTTTCAGAGGTGACTGGATCTAGAGTGTGTGGTACAATCTCAAGGGCACTAGGATTAAGAGTGTGAGTGTTACCTGTCCTGAGTAGCCTGGACAAGGGGTACAAACAATTGTGATTGTCTCTTGTTGTTTTACTGCCTTCTACCTGTCATGAACTATTTCTCCTCTGTGATGCCTGTCTGCCATCCCATGGTGCTTTGGAGCCCCGCAGTTATGGACTGAAACTTCTGTGAGCTCAGTAAGCCTTTTTTCCTTTAACTTTGTGTGTCAAGTATTTTGTCTCCGCAATGATAGAAAAGTACCTAAGACAGAATTTGGTACCAGAGAAGTGGGGTCACTACTGTGAAATTACCTGGCCATGTGGCTCAAGGGCTTTTGGAACTGGTTTATGGACAGGGCAGAGTCAGGAGAGGTTTGAAGATGCTGTCTGAAAAAGTAGATTGGGAATGCCTTAGGCTGTTCTGTATGGGAAATGTTGGTCAGAGCTCAGAAGACAAGAATGCTGATAGAAATGCTGCTGATAGAAGACCAGGCTCAGGAGGAGTCTGTTGGGATGGCTATGGGACTGCACACAATGTGTGTTAGACCTTGGGAGAAAGTTTGCGTTTTGCTTGTGCCCAGAGACTTTGCCTGAGACTAAGATTAAGAGTGGCAGACTAATCTGGCAGAAGAAATTCCAGGGTAGTCTAATGTTGAAGCAGTTTATACTTAATGGAAGCATGTATGGCTTCTCTTTGACATATCTCACTACTCTTGTGCTTTGCTGCCATTATTAAGTAAAATGAAGGTTACTTGGACGTAGGCACTGTGATACCACAGTCAGTCTGAACACCGTGCCTTGGTGACTGAGACAGCTAATCAGCCAGTTAATGAGCATGTGTGTAGTCTATTTGGTGAGCATATGTTGAACAAGGGATGATAACTCATGTCTTAGAGCAGGAATGAGAATGATGTGAGATATATCATGTTGCTCAGAATGATCTGGAATTTAAAATTGTTTATTTCTACAGTTTTAAATTTAATATTTTCAGAACATAGTTGACCACAGGTACATGAAAGTATAGAAAGCAAAACCTTACATAGATGAGGATTACTATATGTCCCAAACAATTGAAAACTACAACAAATACTTGTACACAGATACTCACAGCAGCATTGGACACAGTGTCCAACATGTGAAATTCCAAGTATCTATCAGTAGATGAATAAACTTGTCACACACACACACACACACACACACACAGTGGTACCTTAGCTTATGAACCGAATTTGTTTTTCAATTTTGGGGAAGAAGGTTACGTTTTTGTTCAGATGGGGGGGTGGGTAGCCACGGTGGTGTTTGTTACTTGATGCAGAGTTGGTGAACTAACACAAAATTTTGCTAAAAACTTTTGTGTGTGAACTGAATTGTGTGTATACAGAAACATTCATGCACTGACATATTACCATATATCTATTTAACAATAAAAAAGAAAGAAATACTGATACTTGCTATAATGTAGAGCTCAAAAACATTATGTTAAGAAATGAAGCCCAACTTAAAGGTCACATAATATATGATTCCATTACATGAAATATCCAGACTAGATGAATCTATGAAGGCAGACCATGTTGATGGTTGCCAGGGCTTGAGGGGAGAGGAAAATAGGAAGAGACTGCTTAATGTGTGTGATGTTTTTGGGGACTGGTGAGCATCTTTTGAAACTAGGTACAAGTAATGATTGTACATCATTGTAAATGGGCTAAGTATTCTAAATTGAAGAGTTTTTTTTAAAGCTCAAGGAAATGTATTAAAATTAGAATTTTTGGTAATCAAATAAAAATGTGTTTGTTATTTTACTGAATTGAATACTTTCAAATGATTAGTTTTAGTTATATAAAATTCACCCTGATAAAAAAAATCTAATTTTTTTCTTACAACTCTTTTAAGAGTTCACCTTCCTGAAAGACTATTTAAGATAAACTTTAATAAATTTGATTTCAGAGGAAATAACAGATATTGATTTAAATTCTGGTACTATTTGGATAAATCTCAGTAACTATTGACTATGTAAAAACATTCCAAACAAACAAAAATACAAGGAGAAAGTAAGACAAGGTGGTGCATGTGCCGGAGTCCAGCTGCGGCAGGGCTCAGGGGTCCCAAAGGTGGTCAGGGAGTCGGCAAGTGAGAGACAGAAGACACTGCACTCCAGTCTGTGAGTGAATCTGAATCTACTTTATTTTTTAGAAGCTGGAGTATATATTTGCTAACTTTTGGCAGTAACCTAAACCCCAAGCAGGAAGCGTCCCAGGCTTAGGGCCAGGCAGGGATAATCTTAAACAATATGTGTTAATTAACTTTTTTCACCTTTGTTACACTTTA
>PVLA01011860.1:17787-49301 GCA_004027455.1 Hydrochoerus hydrochaeris | reverse complement strand
GGAATGCCTCCTCCAAGGGTGAGCAGGGGCAGGGGACAGGGGGAGCCTGGAGGTGGTGTGAAGTGATGTCTTCCCGTGCCCCGAAGTGGGCCGGGACTGGGTGTGGGCATTCTCAGCTCCACAGGGCTTGAGTGGCCTCACCCCTATGGCATTTCAGGTAGTTGTGACTTCTAAGGCTTCCCTCTTGGGCTGATTTTGGTCCTTCTTTGTATGTTTCCTCAGATGATCCACATTCCTGGATTTTCCAGTCCTCTGGGGTCTCCACTGCAGCTTCGATTTCACACTGACAGCTTCACACACTCTCTCTCAGAGGAGCGGTGCCTGTCCTCCCACACCTGTTGAAGTCAGGGTGGAAGCCTCTTAATGCCACCACTGTTGCATTCTGCATACACTTCAGCCAGCAGCATGTGTGCGATGCCAAGATCTGATGCCAGCTGGCACAGCAGCCAGTTCGCTCTCTTGCTGTAGGGGCTGGGTACTTGGATTGGTGGGTACTCTGAATCTAATTCTGAGGAGCAACTTTTCTACACCACCATCATTCTGGAACATGTGCTCTGTGGCTTCCTGCTCAAAGCACAGTCATCCAGCCCTGGCTTTTTTTTAATGGGAGGCTTCTTGTCACCAACTCAGTCTTGTTCCTTGTTATTGTTCCATTAAGGCTTCTGTTCATGATTTAGCCTTGATAAGGTGTACGAGTCTAGGCTATTGTCCACTTCTCCTACATTATCAAATCTTTGGCACAAAGTTGTTTATAATCTTCATTTATGAAAGATCTTTGAATTTCTGTGGTGCCAGTTGTTATCTCTCCCTCCTCATATGTGATTAAATTTTGAGTCTTTTCTTTTTCTAAGGCTAAGCATTATCACTAGCTGAGCAATTTTTTATTTCATTTTTTATTTTTGAAGAACCAATTCTTTATTTCATAGATCTTGTATATTGAATCCCTACTCTCTGTTTCATTTATTTCTGCTCTGATATTTATTATTTCTTTTCTTCTACTAATTTTGTTTGGTTTGTCCTTGTTTTGCTAAAACACATCAGGATATTAGAATGGTCAAGAAGTTTTTAAAATCAGGAACCCATAAGTACATAAACCAAAAGCAAATATAGATAAATTGATCACGTCCAAACTAAAAAGTTTTGCACATGCAGGAGACAATCATGAGCATGTGAATAATCTAGCATAGGGTGAAATATTTGCAAAGTGTATATCTGAAAAATACTGATATCTCAAATGTAGAAAAACTTCAAGATGTCAATAACAAATAAAGCCAAATAACCAAATTTAAAATAGGCAATAGATGTAAATAATCATTTATTAAAGAAGTGAAAATTGTCAGTAGGTACAGTATATGAAAATATGCTCCCCTGTAATCATGAGGCAAATACAAATCAAAACCACAATAAGAAACCTCAGTGCTTCACTAAGCACGGTTGTTATCAAGACGCCAAAATAACAAGGGGTGGAGAGGCAGCAAGGAAAAGGGGCCCTTACACACCACTGGTGGGAGCTGCCTTAGTGCAGCCACTGTGCAGAACGGTTTGGGGTTCCTCAGGGAATCAGCATCGAGCTATATTACCGAGCAACTCCATTCGTGGGTACATATAGAAAGGAAGTGGAGTCAGTCTGCTCACGAGACATGTGCACCTCTGTGTTCACCTTAGGGCTCTTCACAGTAGCTGAGAAATGGAAGCCACTGCTGCTGAGTGGGCAAAGAGTATGTGGTGCGCATACGCAAGGGAGTGTCAGTCAACCTGAGAAAAGAACAGAATGCGTCACTTACAAAACACAGATGCAACCAGAGAGGACTAGGTTAACACAGAGAAAGAGAAGGAAGGAAAGCACTATGGATCTCACGCATTCCTGGAACCTCAGTGTCCACCGCGTAGAAGTTGAAAGGAGCCTCATGGTTGTCAGAGCCTGGGAGAGGTGGTGGGCTGGGAACTAATAACAGGAGTGAGAAAGAAGCTCTGGTGTGCAGCTGCCGTGCAGGCCGACTGTAGGTGACAGTGACACACTGTGCACATCAGGAAGCCAGGAGGGGCTTGGAATGTTTTTACTGTAAAGAAATGACAGTGTTTGAGGTGCCAGATGTGCTTAACTTGACTTAAATATTCTGCATTGCGTGTGTGGATCGGTACGTGCTAACCCATTACTATGTACAATTTTATGTTTCTATGTAGTAGCTAAATAAATTTTATAAAAGCAGGAAGAGGAAAAATACATTTGGTAGAAATGAGCAGCACAGTCATTAGGTCTTGGGCTTTTCTTTGATGGAACAATGCCTGACCTACTGTCCCTCGATTTCTACTTTTATTGATTTCCTCAGAATTCAGTCTTGGAAAGTCATGTCAACAACTCTACCATTTCTTGTGCTATTCGGTTTTTTGGTATACAAGTGTTCAGAGTAGCCTCTCACGATTCTTTGGGCTTCTGATAACAGCTTTAATCTCTTTTCATTTCTGCTTTTGCTTGAACCATCTGTCTCTTTTTTTCTGCACTTTAACTCTTTCCACATTTTTGTGTTGGTAATACAATTTATATCTTTTATGTTATATGGCCATTATCAAGTTGTCATAGAAATAAGTATTTAAGCTGTTAAATATGTTTCACTCAAGCTACAGTTAAAAGAGATTTATTCACTATGATTATAATTTTAGAATGTTCCTACTTTTACCTAGAGTTTTGTACTTTGTATGCTTTCATGTTGCTGGTTAGTATTATTTCATTTAAAATTGAGGAATTTCTCTTACTGTTTTTTTCTGGGGTAGATCTATCTAGTGGAGAAGAACTCCACAGTTTTGATTGAGAAAAATCTCATTTCTGCTTCCTAGCTAGGAACAGAGCTCTTGGTTGGCAATATTTGCTCTTTCAGTCCTTCAAAGATGCCATTCTGTTCTCTCCAGGATGGCAAGGTTCTTGCTCAGAGATTTGCTGTTTGTCTGATGTTGGTTCTCTCTCATGTGACAAGTGTCTTTCCTCTCGATTTTTTCAGAATTCTCCTTTTGTCTTTGCCTTTTGAGAATCTGCTTATAACATTTTTTGAGGATTTATTTCTGTCGTATCTAGTTGAGATTCTCTGGGATCCAAGGATCTAGATTTTTAATCGTCTCTAGTCTGGGTAAGTGTTTAATCATTAATTCCTTAAGTAAGTAAGCCTCCTGCCTTTCCCTCTTTCTCTGTCCTTCTGGACATCCTGTAATGTATGTGTGTATTTGCTCGTTGGGATCCCACAAGAAATGAGTTTTTCTTTCTTGGGTCACCCTTTCTGCTCTACACAAAGAATTGGAAAGCTTTTCTGGCCTTTGCAGCCTGAATTCACCAGGGAAAGCTCTTCCCAGCCCCCATCTCTAGAGTGCCCATGAGAGCACCCTGGGGTCCTCAGCTGGGCGGACATCCTAGTGGACTCTACAAGGATGCCTGGCTCCTGAGTCTGCACTGAGTCTGCTCTTGAGTCTGGCACTGGGGTGGCCCCCAGGCCTCTGTCTGCCTGGGTCTTTGGGGGTGGACCTGGCCTAAGCATGAAAGAGCCACTCTGGCTCTGGCAGCCACTGGGCTGGGCTTGGTGTCTGGCAGGGGTGGGGCCTGAGAGATGGGAGCAGCTGGATGCTGTGATCAGCCTGGATCCCGGGCTGCATGTTCACCTGATTCTGGGACAGGCATGAGCTGAGCTTGGAGTGAGAGCTTGGAGCCTGGGCCGAGGGGTGTGACCAGCCTGCAGTCAGGGGGCCCCTGGTCTGTATTGGAAGAGGCAGTCACAGGGCCCTGGTATCTGGCTCTCCAGAGCTGGTCCACTGCGGGGTAGAAGGAAAAGTGTGGTGTTTACTTCTCTCTTCCCTCCCCACCTAGAGAGGAGTGCTGCCTGCGGGCGGGGGTGGGGTGGGGGTGCACACTGTAAAGCTGTCCGACACCCTCCAGGGCTGCTTTTCTTATTTCTGTGAACCACCCCAAATGTTGCAGCCCCTCACCTGGATTCCTTAGCTCTTGAGAAGATGCATGCTGCGCAGACAGTTGTTCAATTGATGTTCCTGGAAGCGAACAAAGTCCATCCCACAATTGTCTTGGTCTACTTTGTACTTCTAATGGAATACCACACTGGGTGATTTGTAGTCAACAGAACTTTACAAGCTTACAACTCTATAGATTGGGAATTCCAGTACCTCCTTACTAGCATTTGTGAAGGCTTTTTTTCTGAATTTTACCACAACAAAGGTCATTAACAGGGTGAAGAAAATGTAGAGGGAGGGACAAAGTAAGGCTGACCTTGTTTTGCCATAGGGAATTCCTTCCTATAATAATAAACCCACATGCACAAAAATGGTATTAATCTATCCAGGAGGGCAGGACACTCAAGGCCGGGTCACCACGTAAAGTGGTTCTCATGTCCCAGAGTTATTCTAATGACAGTGAAATTTACAGTTCATCCAGTTTATACTCATCTTGAAGAGCAGGTACACGAACATAATACAGCTTGGTTCTTTTTATGATTTCCTTCCCTTTCCTACCCTCTCCCTCGTTTGCCTTGAATCCCTTAGCCTTTTTCTTGGTGTCTTGCTATCCTCACCATGCACACCAATGTTTATAGCAGCTCAGTGTACAGTCGCTGAACCCTGGAAGCAGCCTGCATGTCCATCAGCACACAAGTGGGTAGAGAACATGCGGTAACTACATGGACTGGAGCCACAGGGAAGGATAAATTCAAGTCATTTGTAGGAAATGGTGAGAGAAATAAAACAGATGTTCAGCTTTGTGTCCTGTGCAGTATTTGTTATTTGAGTGAGGCGAAGTGCAAACAGAGAGCAAAGTATAGGACGGAAAGACGGGAACAAGGGAAAAGATCTCCTGCCGATGGGAAGGGGCTGAGGATGGAGAGGCGGACAGGGAGGGAGAAGGGGAGAGGGGAGGGGGGCTGGAAGACAGAAGGATGAAGGCGTGCCAGGGGCAGGACCCTAGTGACCTCAGCGGATGCCAATCAGATTTAAATGAGCTTGGAGGGAACAGTCGAGCCATAGCAGCCCTCTGGCTTGCTGATTTCACCTCCCCTGACCTTACTGCCATCTACCTCTGACAGTAGCGTGAATTAGGCCACACATCTCAGTATAGAGGCCTCCTGGATCCATGGCTACTACCTTAAGAAAACGTTACTATTTCGGATGTTTATCTTATTTCCACGAAGGCAGTGGACATTCAAAATGAAATGCACCAAGAACCTGATGCCAGGGTTGGTGGGGAGTGAGAAAGCCCCCAAGGTGGCTTGCGCGCTGAGGCAAAGCTCCTGGGAGGAGACAGGGATGGGGCAATGCCGCTGACTTCCTTCCCGCCTCCGTTCTCTGCCACTCACACCTGGCTGACTTCTGGCTCTCTCACCCCATTACCAGCCATTTATTCAGCAAACACTGAATGCTGGATATGTTCAAGACACTTTATGAACACTGATAATGACAAAGGTCCACAGAAGGAAAGGGACAATACCCGAACTGCATGACAGGTGCTTCTGATCAGGTGAGGCCGCACCGGAAGAGGTGGCTGTTGGAGTGTGATCCGGAAGGGTTCACCTCCCTCCTCGGCTCACGCTTTATCTCTCTGCCGTGATTGCAGACAGTATCCCCTGCTCAGGGCCTTGCGTCACAGCTCTCTGACTTGGAATTAGCCAACTGTGGACTGTAACCATGAGTCCAAACAAATCTGTCCACCCTTCAGCTGTGGGCCTTGTGTTGAGTGCACAGATGAGAAAGTGACTAGGATAGCAGGACCACGGCTGTGCTGTCACCAGCGTGGCTGCTGCTGCCCGTTGCGGCAGTTGTGTGATGGGCGACTACTGAACAAGCCAAGTCTTCTGTTATTATTCTTCAAGATGTTTGCTGATCATTTATTTAATTAAGCCCTTGGGTAAATAACAGCCTCTCTGTCAGACCAACCCAGATTCAGCTGAGTCCTAGAATGAACAGAATTATGGCTTAATGTTGGACTTGTGCTGCATTCTTGTTTCAGTAATTACTTAGACTTTTTTTAAGTGCTGTACTAAGAATCCCAACATGGAATGATAAAGACATGAAAAGTTTCTTCCTGGCCCCAGTGCAACCTTTCATCTGCGGGTAGACTCGAAAGGGGTACAGGGAGCTCCCTACTTGAGGGGAAAGTCAACGCCTTCTTGTTACCTCTGTACCTCCCACAATGGGCAATGGTAGATTGTTTCTGTTACGAGTCTCGGCTTCCATCCCCTGTTCCTCTCGCAATGAGCAGTGAGATGTTCACTTATCTCCAGGGTTTTACCTGGCATTGCCACACTGCAAAAGACAAGATACACATCTTGCCTTATAAGCCTGTGGGAAGATGCAGAATCTCAGGCTAATGTGTGAATCATTCTTTCTAAACCTCCTATGTACCATAAACGTTAGAGTTCTTTGAGAGATCAGATATATTGCCCTCCAAAGCTGGAATTATTGAACTTTCTTCCCTAACTCTTGCACTTACCACCCGGTACAGAGGTAAGGAGATCACACTTTCTGGTAATTATTGCAGTGGATTCACTCTGCAATGCATTGCTCTTTACATTTTTGCAAAGTCATGAACTCTGTACCTGAAGCTTTTGAATAGCTCTCCAGTACCACAATCCCTCCTGCATCTCTAAGCACATCATGGGGGCCTGTGCTATTGCTCCCCTCACTGTTCCACAGCCCACACTGCAGTACCGGGGGGACCAGGGCAACACCTAGTCCCTGCATGACCTATGAACAGGAAGAGGAAGGTGTGTTGCTTCTCTATATGTCCTAAGGATCCAGGCCAGAGAAAGATTCCAACTGTAGACACCTACTGGTTTCCCATCCAATCAGACATTGCTATGTTGTCTTTGTTGGTCTTAAGTCAAATGATACCTGGACTTTCTACATTTCTTTTTATAAGCAATTTCCTCTGTTTCTTGTGTAAATAGACCTCTGATTAGTTTATCTCCCTGATTTTCTTGATATATCTAATCATTCCAGCACTATAACATTTAAACTCCAAATTTTAACTGAACTGAAACTCCTAATACAGGGTTGGAGGAATAGCTCAGTGACACAACAGTGGCTTGGTGTATGAGGTCCCAGGTTAGATTTTCAGCACTGAAAACAACCCTAATATGTCAACACCTTGCACCAGCATTTCTTGCATCTCATTTCCATTATCATTTCCTCAAGATCAGACACTAATTTCCAGGGCCTGGTTACGCATTCCCCACTGAACAGACCTGTGCACAACATGAGCTCAGCTGTGCTAAGGATGCGGGCCTTGGCGAGCTGGACTCAGCCTAAATTGACTCACGTCTACAGAAAGATGAAAGCGGTGCTCGCCTGCAGGGGGATGAGGCGCCGACTGGGCTGTGCACATACAGCACGGACCGCAGCCAGCACCGGGCAGGCGAGCTCCCCAGAGGTCAGCGCGGCCGCTGTCACATTGCCCGAGTCACAGCAGAACTGGTTCAGCTGCTCTCCTCATCCCTACGGGGAGTTTTTCCGTCTTTTTTCCACACAGCTTCCAGAGGACTCTGACAGTTAATTAGGGTTGTGCCACTCCTCCTCTTAAAATATTCAACAGATTTTCGTAGCTTTATCATAAGTTTAGATTCCTTAGCGGGAAATACAAGCACTCTGTCCTCTCTAGACCTCTCATCAAGCAATCCTTCCCAGACTTCCTCTGCTCTCAGGATAAACAAATATATACAGTTATCCAAAAGCTGCACACTATTTTGCTTCTTGACATTTCAAGTATTATTTCCTATTCATAAAAAAGCTTCACTACCATTTTCCTCTGTTTGATTTCTATTCATTCTTCAAAACTCCACAGAAATATCCCAGCATCTGTGAATCCTCTATTTTTCCAAATTTGGCCAAGGAGACACTATCTTTGCTTTGCTAACCCTTTTCAGCTGGTCCATCAGGCTCTTGTCATGTGGTTTTGATATTGTTTCTTTCCTTTCTATGGCCTTTTTAAAATCAAAAACTGCTCAGTACTCAAATAGGTGGCATTTGATGTTTGTTGAGTAAATGGCTGGCAGATGAAATAAAATACTAATCAGCAAGGTTTGCATGTGTTGCAAGCACAGAGACAAAGGAAAAATCAAAGATATTCTCTCCCTTTAGTTTATTATTCTAGGAAAGTGATATAGTTCTGAGGTGTCCTGCCTAAAGCTCTGAGAAAAAATATGGAAAAGGTTTGGAATTCTCAGTATATTGGGCATAGATTTATCTTTCATTTTGGTTAATGTCTCACTTACATTTCTCTTGATGCTGAGACAGAATATCCAACACCCAAATTAAGGAAGGAAAGGTTTATTTAGCTCACAGTTTGTGGAGGTCTCAGTTTGTAATCAGCTGCCTCCAAGGCAGGGTGGCCTGGTACTGGGGCAATACTTCAAGGCAGCAGAAGACAGCAAAAGCAGCTAAAGCATAGGCAGTGTGGGCGTGGGGGTGGGGCTTTTCTCCTCTCATATCATAAGCGGGCATCCACCCCCAAGAGGGAGGGTAGCACTCGTGCCACCTCTGCGCCCTCCTCTGCACAGGCAGAGGATCTTTAGGAGGCCAGGGGCTGACCTCCTGCTGAGTGGCTTCACTGAACTTCTAAACTTCTCAAGTTGACACAGTATATCAACCATTACAGTGGATTTTTGGAAAATATTTAAGGGTCTGAAACTGCCCCCTGCCTAGGATGTGAAAAATAGCTGGATTATTTATTTGTTCTTTAAAAAAACTCCACAGAATACATATCATGTATCTAATATGTTGATATTTCAAATATTTTATTTTACTCCATAAATTTTTTAGGTTTTCTTCTTTTATCCTTAAGACAAGTAAATGAGTGATAGCCTAATAACATCATTTTTATATGAAAATAGCCATTTACACAATGTAGTGGTAGTGAGGATATATCTGCACTGAATTTCTACAAAAAAGACTTTAAATCTGTAATTGCTTTAGGATTATTCAGATA
Organism: Hydrochoerus hydrochaeris; assembly: GCA_004027455.1. NCBI lineage: Eukaryota > Metazoa > Chordata > Mammalia > Rodentia > Hydrochaeridae > Hydrochoerus > Hydrochoerus hydrochaeris. The sequence goes on along the minus strand of PVLA01011860.1, from coordinate 40,333 downwards.
ATCCACTATCTAAGGTTACTTAGATATTTTGTTTGTTTATTTGTTTGGCACTGGGAATTGAACTCGGAGCCTTGTGCTTGCCAGGGAGGCACTTGTGCTGCTGAGCTCTGTCCCCGACCCAAATATTCTTTTTTAACAACAAAATTTTCTTATAATGCATAGTTTATTAGTAAAAACATGAACAACTCCTATAGACTGTATTATTAAGTAGGTAAAAGTCCTTATCCCTATTAAATAAATGAGGTTTTAAAGCCTTTATTAGAAGCAGAATTTCCCATGGTCATATTTGACCTAATAACCACATTATTTTTTAAAAAAACTTAGAAACACTCCAATAATAAAAAAATAATTTTCTACATGGCAGTGTTATCCAAAAAGAAGTTAAACAACTTTATGCCCTTACCATAAATGTAATATAGTATTTTACAGCCTCAGCTGCTGAAATTCAATTATTGAATTTTTAATAAAGCTCATCATCAGTAAGTGGAAAAAAGTGGTTTAAGGCAAAAAAAAAAATGTGAACGAACACTATAAACACTCAGGACTATTAAACTAAACATCCAAAGCTCATAAATAGTGCTGTACAAGAAGTCAGTTTGGCTTCTTCACTTTTTTTAAAATGGGATATTTGTTTCTAGTTTCAACAAATATAAAAAAGAATACTTGAAATTGCATCTACTTTAAATTTATGATACTACCACATCAAATTTAAAAAATCATAACAAATTCAGAAGCCAGGGTGCAGGCAAATTCCAATTTCAGAGGAGTTAGCTATTTTCCCAAAGTTCACTGGATGAGACTTTGGGAAACAATCACTGAAGTGATTGCCGAGTTCCCAGTCTCACCAGCGGAAATAACTTTCCTGGGAATTAAAGGAAGAAATACTGCAGCCTTAAATGGTGCCGTGGCTTGTGGAATGTGTACTAAGCATTGTGGCCGGGATGTCTTGTTTTGTTGCAATGGTGGTGAGAATTACTAGTTCTAAAGCTTGGGTTTCCTGTAGTCTTCATGACTACAGGTTCCGAGTTTCCTGAGTTGGTCCTGGTAACAGGTGAGGAGGAGATGCTACCACTCTGTGGGGTGAGATCCATGAGAGAGCAGCACTGTGGACTCCACATCCCAGGGTGGTGTTTATACTATGACGAAGAATGGGACAGACATCATTCCTACCCTCATAGGACAGTCTGACTGAACGAGAGACACACAATGAACAAATAGGAAACAAAGTTATTAATGAGTGTTATGAAGGAAGGGACAGGACATTAAAAAAGGCAGATAAGGAAAATAATATGGTCATGATTGGGACTGGCTAGAACAGGGCTCTGTGGAGAGTCACCTCCAGGGAGAGTAAGTCAATAAGGGTGTGTGAGTGTGTGAGTGTGTGTGTGTGTAACATCCCTGAAGACCCCGAAGTCCACAATTCAGTTTATCAGAGATGTACGAGGTTAAAGAGTCACAGGAATCTACAATGTGACCGAAAGCGGGGATGGAAAGGGAATGAAAGGACAGATGATGCGAAGTCTTCCTTAGGCACCTGCTAAGGTCCCTGGACCGTGGGTGGGAGCAGTGGGAGTCACTGCGGGGATTTAGCAGGCGACGTCTTGGCTGAACTTGTGTTTGATGCCAATGTGTGCTAAACAGAACCGTGTTGGTAGGAAGGCAGCTGCAGGTACCGGCTGCTCGTTTATTGATTTCTTCAGGCTCCATCATGCTGCTCAAATCTGATTTCTATGACTCAACCTAGTTATCTAGTCTAATCATAGATTCAAGTAACAATTCCACATTTCCTAGACTGTGGGATTTCTAGGGAGGTCAAAATTTTAGGTCTAAGAATCAGGACAGTGATCATTTTGGGAGGTGACTCTGTTCACAAACAAGCATTAATTTTTATAACATCTTTGCCAGTTGCCATCTGGACAATTCTTGTAACTCCCTGATGGTAGGAAATATTTCTCACAAGAGTGTATTCTACCATCATATATATTTATTTGAAATTTTATATTGGCTAGTTATAAAATTTATGTAGTGTTTAGACACTTTAGGAGGGAGACATAAGTAAAAGTCACATATTATCAACTATGTCCTACATTTTTTTGAGGTGAGGAGAGATTTTATTGGAAACAGAAGGAGGGGCAGGTCCTGGATTTCTGGAAGGGAACCCCAGTGGGTGGCCCTGCTCAACTTTCTATGTTTGATCAGCCTTGACACTGAGAACTGAAACTGAACTGATCTCCCACAGGTATGATATGTTAGTCTTGGTTTACTTCTTAGGGCCACAAAGAAGACTATCTCTATAACTCTTTCTTCAAGTATTTGACTATAGCCAAACTGTTCTCTATGGGGTCCTCCTCAGATCACCTTCTTCTAGGACTCCATGAGATTTCCCTTATAAGAAAATGGATATGATGGATATGGCTTTTGTCTTCCATTGAAATATATAAAAACTTTGCCAAAAAATGTATACATACTTCAGGAAAAGAAAAAACAGGTGGTCTTACCCTCATATGGGGGACCCTAGAGGATGTCATGTGTCACAGAAAACCCACTACACTGTCAGCGCTTAGAGAAGAAACTGACAGTGATTGTGCAGCAATCAGGTGGCCAAAGTTACCCAATGGTCACTATAGTACTAATAAATGTTTGGAAGCTCATGGCCACCACCTTGAGCACTGCTTGTAATTGTAGAGGCCAAAGGTATCATGCATTAATCTCATGCTGTCTCAATGAATGTAGTATTAAAATATTTATGCAGCTTTTTCTTTTCTTGAAGTGGCAGACTGTTCCTTTTTGGCAGACCCTGTGTATATGTCTGCATTGTGTATATATTAATATTCTGTGATACATATGTGTATATATATATATATATATATGCAAAATAGAGATTTTGCTATAAAGAAAAACAAGAAAATAGTTTATTCTAAACCAAGTTTGAGGGACTGAGGCCAGAAACGCAACAGAAGGTCACCTAGAAAAATGTTCTGCCATGCACAGGGTCATGGGAACATTTACAAGCACAGAACAAAGGAAGTCCTCAATCAATACATGTGCAAGAAAGTCAGGTAGGGGCAGGAAGGCAGAAATCTCTCTGAGCTCTGGAGAGCATGGCCCAGATTCTAGGAGTAACAGAGGCTGTAGGTCTGATGGGCTCAGCGATGTGTTCTGAGGCCTTGTCTGGGAGTCATGATGGCCTAGGACAGATGCAGAGGCTGAAGAGGCTGAGGCGACCCAGGACACCATCACCTCTGGGCCTTTGCCCTCCTCCAAGGCTAAGCCAACTGAGGGATCTTTGGTGTGGACGCAGCTGCTTCACAGAACTTCATGTGTTCAGTTAATCTTTCCTTCTTCAGAATAATGAAATCACACATAGATAAATAAAAAGAGTTTCAAACCTTCCATCTACTGACAAATATACATTTTAGCATTTCTTTCAATTAGAAGACAATTAGCATGCATGTTTTGGAGATATTTTAAATGACTAAGCACCTCCAATTTAGGACCTTGTGGCTGTACTTGATAAGGTATCAGAGGTGGTATCTGTCATTTATGACACTCTTTAGACAGATTTCCGTAGTTTTCAAAGATCAGAGTAACATGTATTTCTTTTCAAACCATTCTAATTCTTCTGACACCACATACTCATAAAAGTTCTATTTTGAAAACAAGTGTTTAAAACATATAACCAGATACTGAAAGGAAAACCGTGCTGAAGTGAACTACTGGAGCTATGTGCTTAGGATTCTTAGGGTGCAGGGACAAGAGAGAGAGAGAATCCAGCGTGATGTGGAGCATGATTCCACCTCTAGTTTTTCCCTCCTGTGAAGATCATACCTTCACCTCTTACTAACATTCTGAGTATAGAAAGGCAAGATGAGTTAAGTCTGTTTTTTAGTCGATCAGGAGATACATTTTGAGTACAAGAAGTCATGGCTATTGGCCAGAGTTAAATTTCCAGATTATTTGTGTAATTTCTGTTTCCCCCCTGTGTGAAAAATTGAGAGCTGGTTAATGGTAAAAAGTAATAAGCATGATGTCTGAGTCAGTGTTCACTAGAGAAACAGATACAACGCAAGATGTATAAATGTATAGAACTTACAAGATCGGCTTATGGTGGTCACAGAGTCAGACAAGGAAGTGTGCAGAGGGTGTCTGAGCACTGGAGAGCGAAAGTTCTAGTTCAAGGTCTGGAGCCTACTGACATGTTCCATGCAATTCTGTATCAGAGGACAGCAGGTTTGTGGTGGAAAACTGAAGGTCTACCCTGGAAGGTGAAGCGTCTACCCTGGAAGGTTGAAGGATCTGAACCAGAAGCCAAAGAATTTGTGCTAGAATCTTGGAGACAGAATCTAATCTGAAGGTGGAGACTGGAGCTCCTTTGAAGAACAGAAGCCAGTCCATCCTTCCTCATTTCTCCTTCATTACGTCCAGGCAATGAGCTGCCCTAGGGTGGGAGGCTGTGTCCTGTATCTCTTAGGAGGCAGAATTGATGAATTGTTCTAATTGTCTAAACTTCCTAAGTTGACACAATTAGTCAACCATTATAGATGATATTATTACATTTACTTCTGTCAAGTAAAACTTCCCCACCATTGCTTTACATTTGAGAGAGTTAATTTTTTGATTCTTTGGTAGAAAGTTCCTTTACATTGCTATTTTTTTCCTTTGAAGTACTTACTAAGTATTATAGAAATTATCTCTGAAATTAATTGAAATCATTTGCAAAAAGCAAAAGGGACATCTCAAGTCAACTTAAGATATCTGAGTTCCTTTAATTCAAACAATCAAGTTAAAGTGAAGATGATAAAGCTAAACATACATAAACAATTATTTGGTTAATAGTAATGAAACTGAAACTTAGATATGGGTAGTTCTCTTGAGAGATTGTGAAATATTTACAGGAATTCAGGTATTTGACCTTTGTCCATGTCCCCAGCACATGATTCTTATACTCTTTGGGATCTCTGAAGCTACCGTGTCTTCTCTGCGCACTCATAACTTTATTCTTGGAAGGTAGCTCCTGTGTAGTTTCAGAGTAGGAGTTAGTCATAGTCACACAAAGACCAAGGACAGAAGGTGGAGAGATGTGAGAAGGACTGGAGGTGGTTTCACCTTCTAGAAACATTCCAAGCAATCTACTTCTTCCAACATCTTCTCACCTCCTGCAGTCTCCCCTGTCTCCGAGTCTATTCAACTGTGAACCTATCAGTGGATTAATTTATCTGTGTGGCCAGAGCCCTTATAATCCAATCAGTTTCTGATGTTCTGGTTCTCAATGCTGTTGAATTGGGGTTGAAGTATTTAATGCATGAGCCCCTTAGGGGACAGTTTAAATATAAACTGTAACAACATCTCTTCATCTGTATCTTTTGTAATAACTTTTATGACAAGAAGATAAATGTGTTCCTCTGAGCTCAGTGAAGTCAAATACATTAATGAAACCCAAGGAAGGGGTTATGGGAATCCCAACTGGTAGCTGGTCCATCGGAAGCATCTACATTGTGATGACATCTACATTGGAGAGGGGTAGTCTTGAAGACTGAGTCCTCAATTTGTGGGATTTAACACTATTTCCACAGAGACGTTTCCTGAATTGAATTAAAGAAACCTGGATAGTATCCCCCACTGCAGAAGTCACTGCCTGTTGGGGGTGTACCAATATACCTGCAGAGGGTATGAGTCCAACCCACTCAGCAATATGACACAAAGATGAAAAATAAAGACAAGAGAGAAAGTTCTGCAGTTGAGGAGCTCTGGGATGACAAGTGTTCTCTGTGGAATGAAAGGCCATGGGTCCAAAAGCTCATGGCTTTTGTTGGTTTCAATCAGGGAGGTGAATGGGAATCATGGTAAAGTGCTGGGAAAAAGAATTTTTGTAGGCATTGACTGTAAGGAGAAACAGCAATTTTGTACCAGGCACAAAGGCCCCCAATTAGCAATGTAAGAATAACTTGATGTATGCAAGGCTGGCATCTTTACTGCCAGGGAGGTGTAATTCTTTCTGAGTCCTGTGGCCTCATTTGACATGTTATTTCTTACCTTGGCCCTGGACTCTCACAGGCTGTTGCTCAAGACCCTATTTCAGCCATCAGCGGGGTTGGGGCTGGGGTGGGGGTTCCCATTCTTGCTGCATGCTGCAGTCAAATACATTGGTGTCCCCGCCAGACTTGATCACATTTTTTTAGCCAAGTAAGGGAACACCTGTTTCAATATATTCACCTCTGTATGTCTCAGTGAATACAGTTGAAATAAAGGCCTGGAAAAGATGGAGACAAGGGCCTCCATTTCTCAGGAATGCACAGCTTGGTGGGCTCCCACAGGTGTGTGGGGACATTCCCCTAATTTAATGTCAGAAGCGATTTGTGTTGTGCGTGTGTAGCAACTGAGCTTGAGTGTGCTCAGCACACTTGGTCTTTCTCCCTCCCTTACTACCACAGGAATTTCCTTGTGTGAGAGAGGCTGATGTTTGAGATTTTGGCTTCACTTAGTCTGTGAGATTCTAATGGTGGCCATGGAGATGAAGAGGATAAGAATCATCCTAGAATTTCCTCCATCTAAATCTCCATGGCCTGCTTATGCTGGGCTCCCACCGCAATACCTCCCCAACCTGCCCTAGGCATGGTGTTGATGGGAAAGGTGGGGCTGGAGGGGTCTCCCCGCGATTCTGATGTGAACATTATCCAGGACTGAGAGCATGACCCTATGCAGCTATCATATGGTTGTGGGTTTGGAAAACAAACAGGAAGAACTGGTTGAAAATGAATGAGTTCTAACTTATGATAAGAAAAGCATTTCTAGTCCAGAAGTTTACCAATTTAGAGTGCAACTTTTAAAATTTTTGTCACTTTCATCTGTTAACAAATAGTATTGTCACAAGACAGGGACAGAGGAGGTCGCTGAAGTTGGGGTGGAGATCCCTGCCTTACCCACGCATGAGGGGGATGCAGACTCATTGGCTGCCATCCCAGAGAAGGCATCTTCAGGGTGCTCTGACAGGAGCTGCGAAGGGGTTTATCAAGAAGAATTGAGGAGGATGCACCCTGCAGGGGGAGACCCTGTGTCCCGGGACTGGGGTCATTTATGTTTCTCTTCAGGTAAAAGAGTGACCCCACCCCAAGGGAGAACAGTCCACTTTGCAGTTGAAAGGCATGAGCCCAGCTTTTTTTCCCTTTAAGATGGATAATTTAACCGTATTTTGAATTCTCTCAACCTGTATCTTTATCTTAAGGTCAGGCTGTTGCTGTTTAATTTCTCAACAAGGTTTATTTATTAACTTAAGAGTACCCTTAAGAAATGCTGGGTGAGACAGTCTGGAAGGAAAAAGCACAAATCAACCTCAGGAATGCTGAGAGGGTGCCTTGGGTAGCTTTGACTGTCTCAGAAGTTGCAGACCTCTTCAAAGCAGAGTGTTTAGAATTATGACTTTCTTTGTCTCCTTTTTAACATATGTTTATTTCTTCTATCCCATATCACTATTGGACTTCTAATGTTTGAAAATCCATGACAAATGTCAATATTCAAAATCAAAACAGCCATGTCTTCTCAGGTTAATAGAAGTTTCCAAAGCATACACCACAAGGGATGCACCAGACAGCCAGAGCTCCTGTAACTCCCAGGTGCCTCTGATAATTCTGTTTTGTTCTGTAGGATCCCTGAATCCTCCCTGCCCCAGCCCATGGGCTGAGTCACTCAGGGTTATCCCTTGACTATAACCTTTGACTAACATTCAAACTGGGAGTCAGGACACTGTGCACATGCCACCACCCCTGCAGGAAGAATGTGCAGCCAGGGTGGGTGCCGAGCACTGCCCCTCCAGCTTTGCTCAGAAAGCCAAGGCGCTGGACACACGCTGCAGCTTCCAGGAGACAGACTGGGTTTAGACTGGGTTTACTTGGAACCTGGGATGACTCCATCCTGTTACTCTAATTTTGTGTTTTCAAGGAGAGAAAATGAGGCTGCTAGAGAATAAGTAGTTTGCCCGAGTTGCACCGCAGAAGGTAGCAGAGCTAAGCCTGGCATTGGCCCCCTTGTAATACCCTGTCCACTGAGCCTAGATGTGTCAGCAGAGGAACAGCAAAGGTACAAATGCTGCACAGGTGGAGTGCACTCTCCAATCCTGGTGTGTGTTTGTTCCTTAGTGCCATATGGCAAAGGCAACTACAAGAAGAAATGCTGAGGTGGGCTTCCAGGGCAATTCTGCTTTCAGAATATTGATTTAGAGCTTATTTAAATGAACACTGGTGGCCTAACTTCCCATCTGCAGTTTCTCTGTGGCTGGTATGAAAGAACTACCTTGCAAAACATGCAATTAAGCGGAAGCAGAATAATAATTTTTATGTAACCTCTGTAGCAGAATAATCTTAATGGTTGGTAATAAAATGTTGGAATGAGATATATTTTAATTAGGTAATAATATCAAGCTTTGTTTATTAACTACTCTGGAAGTTCTAATGAGCTGTGAATTTCTGAGGGCTGTTTGGCGGGAAATGAGAACATTAACAATTTTCCAAACTAATCTCGTTATGGAGGAGTCAGCCTTGTTCATGCTTATTGGAAAATGAAGGGGAAATGGAAAATTCCTCTGACCCCTCATGATACACTGTGAATATCCCTTCTTTTGTTGCTTTGTATTTCTCAGAAATACTAATTATATTACTAAAAAGGAACAGGCCACCTCTCCTGCCCCAAGATGAACACAATCAAGGTGAATCATCTTTAAGAAGGTCAGGCCTTTGAAACCAAAGCCCCAGAGTTTTGCTCTCTGGGCAGCAGGGGTCTGTGGTGATGGCACCACCCCTCCTAGCTGCCAGAGGAACCCCGGATGTTCATGCAGGAGGCATCCAGCGCCCCAGAAGTTGTAGAGCTGCTTGGAGCAGGCAGGTGAATCTGAAAGGTATGGCCTTGTAAATACAGAAATGGAACTTCCTGTCAGTTCATTTTGATGACAGAGCATTGCGACATAGTCGCAGATGCTAATCACTCAGCAGGACTTTACTGAGTGTAACAGAATCCTCTGCAAGGTTTGTTTCCCAAAATCCTGAAAGGTAAATAACTAGCTGCTGGTTCTTCTGTCAGGTAGACTGTTGACATATACCCTTCTGTAAAGCTTCTTTTGTCCTCTTCAATTGTCGCAGACAGGCATGGAAATACAAAAACCTTGTGTTTTTACCTTCTTCTTTGAGTTGAATGATTTTTTTTCTTTTTTAAAATGTAATGTTTTTTAAAACATTACATTTTTAAAAATGGTTTTCCTCATATTTTTTTCCTTTCTACTCTTGCAATAGCATAAGTGATTTTGCTAAAAGAAAAACTGATTTAAATGGTAATCTTAGAACAATGGGCTGTCAATCCTATGACATATACAATAAAATATTATTTATCGTGTTCATGATTCAGACATTTTATAGGGTTAAACTGGACTTAACCTTTGTATATATCTTTCCAAAATGTAATAGAAACTTTAATTCTCTTTCTTCAATATATATTATTTATTTAAAGGGGTTTTGGTTGCTTTTCCTTGCAATGTTGTGCTAATATTTTATCATTACGAAATCACTGGAAGACAGATTTCTCATGGCCTAGTTCTCTTGAAATAATTTCCAGCATCACATGGGAAAACATACTGCAAAACCCCTTATAAGCACACTTAATATTGTTACTGCAGTTTTTACTTATTGGAACATATGGTTTAACTTAGGTTAAGATATGTTACATTTATATTTATTTTTTTGAAATCGCTATCAGAGTCTATTTGTACTGCACCAAGATTTCAGAGACAGGGATAGATTGAGATTCCTAATTCTACAAGCAAACAGTTAAGGATGAATGCTTCAGAGCTGATGTTGGCATAAGGCCATTCTGGTCACTCCATATTGCTCAGCTGTGTCACCAATCGGGGTTTCAAGAACAATGTAGTTATAACCAAGAATATCATTGAACCAGGGTCTCTACTACCCGAGAGGCTGGAGCTGGAAGATCACTTGATCTCAGGAGTTCAAGATTAGCCTATGTGATACAGGGAGATCTTATCAAGGAAGAAAGAAAGAAAGAAAGAAAGAAAGAAAGAAAGAAAGAAAGAAAGAAAGAAAGAAAGAAAGAAAATCAACTGCAATGCCCTAGAATCCTAAAGAGTACTATTTGCTCTTAATGCTGTGGTAAAAAATTAGCACAGATCAATCTGTAAGACTTAAGCATGGAGTAGTCCTCCTCCTGTCCCTCCTGTCCCTACTGTCCCTCCTCTTCCTTCTGAAAACCCTAAATTTGCAGTGATAGTTTCCCCAGTGCATTGGTTTTCATTTGAAATTCATATAAAAAATATTATTCCACCTCCCCTGTTGGAGTATATGGTTTAATGTATGTTGAGATACCTTATGGTGAAATGACAATTTTAAGAAATTTAGGTCATATTTGTCTACTGTAGAAATGGCATGAATTCCAATGATATTGTTTTACTACTGGGCATCAGGTATGGGTGAAAAGAAGTATCATAATTTAAATAATCACCACTGGAAAACTGAGTTCGACATTAGCAATGCGAGGCTAGTTTGTCTCCGGCGCATCTTCCTAAGCTTTGACTCTCGGATGTGCAGCAGTCCCGACCCCATGACTGGGCTCACTCAGCTCCTGTCACTGGGGAGGGCCCCGAGGCCCGCGGTGCTCACGACCCGGCAGCACAAGGCGTGCTATGCCTTGGTGCTGGTGACTAATGGCATCTTCTGCTCTGCTCCTCTGGATCTGACTCTGAGAAACACCTGCCTACATACAGTGAAGCTGTCAGCACAACGACCACCCCTGAATGTGAGTGCTGCCTCACCAGCCGCTGACGTTTCGCCACAGATTTAGACCTCTAAATTTTTTTCTCTTCATATTTACCCCGTGTCTCTTCCTTCCTCTTCTTTCTTTCCCTTGGTCCTCTTTCTTTCTTCTGTTTTTCTGTCATTGTTTGTTTTCCTTTTGCTGTGTTTCTAGAAATACTTAAAAATTAGTTTCGGAGGTTAGAAAACTGATTAACTAAATTACTTCAACCTGTGTTTCATCCAAGAACTATAACTGAACAATCCAGCCACCATGCCAGGGGCACCCAGGGAGTCCCCTCCCTTGGACACACTCGGCGCCTGCTCAGCCTCCACGGGTCGCCACAGCACAGCAGCCTCTGGCTTCCATGGCACTCACATTTTGAGAGAGTTCAAGCCAATCAGTTTTGCAGAACGTCTCCAATGTGTATTTATTTTGTTGTTTCTGTGTCTACCTCTAAAGTTTAAGTAGGTGATACAATCTCTGCTATGATCTATAGGATTTAATTTTTGCAGTCTTTCAAATGCATTTCAAGTTCTGAAAATAGGAGAGTTTCTAAAATCAAGTGTCTACTATATTTTTGATTTTGAGTTTAAGAAAATTTCCACATTTTATATTTCCTCTAAAAATATTTATTCATTCTCCATCTCTACTTTTGGATGTGATGAAATCCCAAGTAGTATTAATATGTAGAGAGAACTAAGTAAGATGTGATGTACTATATGTCCCAATGTAGCATGATGAATGTATTTATTATACATTGCAACCATATACTAATAAAACTAAAAAATGAATAAGCCAAAACATAATATTTGCTTGCTTTAATCATAAAAGGCTGGGTACAGAACCATGAAAATTAGGATATTGACCATTCTTTTTAAAATTCTCAGATGATTAAGTTCACAAGAGCATCTATACAGATTTATTAAGTGCCAGGTAAATAAGCCAGAAAATGCAGTTACTGCTCATAGTAGCTCCTAATACTGTAGTCAAGAGAAAAAATTCAGACACAGCTGAAGCACTTAAGTATAGACTATAAACGCTTCGATGTAAACACAACCCTTGTGTTAGCAATTTAAAAGGAGGAAAGATTTGCTTTGTCTCCCACTGTGGTGTTCCAGTTGGAGCCATAGTTTTTGGTCTGCATGAGGCAGGATTTCAAGGGGAGGCAGGTGGAGTGGCAGAGGAAAACAAAGCAGAGACAGTGAAAAGGGAAGGGAGCCCCTGAATTCCCTTGGGAACATCTCCAGGGACACAGGGACCTCCACCAAGGGCATCTTTAGGGGTTCTACCACCAGGTGTTTGTGCCATGCGAAGGAGCCAGCCCTTAACACACGGGCTTTGAGAGATGTTTGTCACCTAAACTACAGAAACACTGAACAGTCCCAGGTGGATTACTTCTTATGGGTGGATGGGGGACAGAGAAGTGAAGATAGGGTGCTCTTTCTAGATGCTACTCCAGAGAGTGGAGCTGTTCAGTGGGAGTCACATTTTGAATTACCCAGGCTTGCTTTGGAACTTAGCGCTGTGATATTTAGGCACAATGTAATCATTTCCTGAGCCGTACTTTACGCTGCATGCACTGGGCATAAGGTAGAGCAATTCTGTAATATCATGGGTTGTGCACAAGATAACGGGCATACATGACTCCAAGAAAGGCTGAGTCCACATCTTGCTCACCTGGATGACGACTGACCCGCGAGTGGCGGTTCCCGGACAGGGAAAGACACACAAAACGACACAAATTGAGCTTGATCTGCTGCAGGGAAGGATGTCCATCTGGTTAGCAAACCTGCGGAGATTAACACTGCAAAGTTAGACTTGATTTTTGTAGAGCTACAGTCTCTAATCCAAGCAGAAAAAATGTGGGTCACACTGTGGCAGAGTTTTAGAAAGGTGGGGATCTGCATTCTAATAAAATCAACCCCAGTAAGAGAGATTTATCCACTAGATCTTAGACCGAGAGGCTGCAGAGAATGTTCACTGCCCATGTGCAGATAGAACAGAGGGAGTTACAGAGTTCTGAGCCATCTAATCATCAGCCCGGGGCAGAAATCTGTGATTCCTTGTGCTTCAAGAAGCAAATATTAGAGCTTCCATTTATTTTTACTTTACTTATTGAGTTTCCTATTGTGGGTTGAGAAAGGACATGATGCATTATGCAGTATGAGGGATGTAAAGTAAAGCACACACATCATTTATGCACGATTAAATAAATGCGTGTGTTTGTGAATACACGAGATTTGTCACTGGGAGTTCAGAGGTCCAGAATGCCTTGAGAGTTTCACTCTGCTGGGCCTGGGCCTTGGTCTGAGTACTTCCTCCCTAGAGGAAGGGAAGTCCCTTAGTAGAGGATCTGAGTGGTCCTCTGAATGAGAACTTGGCTTGAATTACTACCTCTGGAATAAAGAAAGGGGCTCGATAGGAGAGACTGTGAAATAAACTCAGAGCCAGAGGTTTAACCAGCCTTCGCATTGCGTGGACGTCTTTGTCAAAGCCTTGCTGATACCTGCCTTGAGTGTCTCTCGTGGGCGATCCCGGGGCCTTGAACTTTGCTTTACAGACAAGTGAAGTGACGTGAAGTGTGTAGGTGTAAGATTTCCTAATTGGATTCCACAGTGCAACTGAATCGTGTTGACAAGTAAAAAGCTAAGGAAGAACAACCATGTGTGTTTGGTTTTCTAAATAGATGTGGTTCTATGAAGAAGAGTTGATCAGAGTAAAATTTTCCACCGCGTTACATGAATCCAGTGGAGCTTAGTCAGCTAAAGTGACTAAAGCATCACTTTGCTATGTGACTTCTGGGAGAGCGATGTTGCACTGTCCTGGAGCAGAATCAGGTGGCTCAGGTTGATTTAGAGGATGAACTGTAGTATTTGAGGTAAAATTTGCTGAGTCACAAACCATGAAGCCTAGGAAGGAAATAAAGTCTTTCCTGAAAGAAGAGGAGTACAAGTCACATGTTCCTTCATATGGCAAAAACTATCGTAATGTTCCATACTCTAGCTTGTTGGTGCACATTCCTCTTTCCTTGGTCAGACTTCTGGTCGAAGGCGATTCTTTTCTCTGTGACAGTGGAAGGAGGATGAGTAATTTTAAAGCATGGATTGAATTTATTCATTTGCATTATTTGTTTGTTTACATCAGAGCAAAATCAAAAGGCTTGGGAGGTGGTATTGTACATAAAAGAAAACACTTTCTAGAAAACACCATACCTGTGTATATATCGATTGATTCATTCAATCTTTCAGCAAATTGCTCACTCTGGGTATTTAGCAGGTACCCACCATGTGTACCAAGAACTGTGGCAGCGTTATGAGGAGGAAGGCGGGACAGAGAGGAACCCTGACTTCAGGGCTTTCAACCCCAGCGAGAGAGACAGACCCTAAGTAAGAGGGTACTAACACTGACCTCGGGTCGGGATGGCAAACGCCTCAGAGTGGACCAAGCACCTGCATGAGGGAGAGTACTGAGAAGAAGTCCAGTGCGTTCCTGGCAGGAGGAATGGAGAAGCCTCTGAAAGCAGACGGCCCGAGACATCAGAGGCGACGAGAAATCACGCCGCTTTCCAACCGCTTTCTATCCCATAACTCATGAAGCTCTCACACATACTGAAAACTACCTGTCCTCACGCATACTGAAATCTTGCCATGATTTCCCTTCTTTCTGCTCATCAAAATGCAATAAATATAAAATGCAAACTGTCTCCTGGCCAGATGAACCATACTGAGTCTCCTTATCATGTAACCCCATACGCTCTACAAATCCCCTCTAGTATTTCTCTTCTGCTCCTTTCAAACGACACACTCCCCAGTCGCTGCGGCACCTCTATCCAACATCCACTGCTCCTCCTCGTCTTAACTTGGCACAGGCCCTATGGGAAAAGGCTCATTGTTAAAGAGTTTTCCTACGATAAACACAAATGGAAAGGGTACAAGATGCCTTCCTGCAGGCTCTGGCCATGGTAAAATTCACCCATTATCAAAAGGGTTCATAGAATATGCTCTGAAACTCAATGTCCCTCTCCATCCAAATCTCAGTCCTGCCATGTCCCCCTCCCTGGCTTGGTATCATACCTTCGTGCTGCTCTGGGGTTTGCTTTTGTCATTTTTGATTCTAACTGACCGCTTACCTAGGTGTCTTGTGTGCAGTCAAAAGGGGAATTGATGTTTTCATTATTTTTCTTCTGAAATCTAACATGATAGTGAATATTTGCCTTTACCATAGCTGAAATAAACTTGTAGTCACGCTATATCCCAGAGTCCTTGGTTAAGTGCTTTAAGAACACTTGCACACACATCAGGTTTCTGATTTGTCCTAGAAGTTCACCAGGCTGGTTCTGAGTATCTCCTGAAAGTGCTTCTGCCTGTGGTCACAAGGGTCTACACACTGAACGGTCCCTTCGTGGTAGCTTTTGCTCCTTTTCCGTCCCATCCCTTGACTCTCTTGGAATCCGTGGTCTGGAGTGTACTGTTTGGCTCTGTCCCCAAGGGCAGCTGTAGGTCAACTGAGAATACAGGTGGACCAAGCTCCTGAAAAGCTTCCAAGCTAAGCCTGCTGAAGAACCTCTGTCTTGAACTTTCCTGCCTTGCCTTGGCCTGCTCTTTGCCTCTCCAAATGTTATTCTCTCAGAGCTGTGCAGTCAATTGCCAAAGACCCCTGCACCCTGACACCATGAAGAAAATCCTTCCCTTCCTTCTGACACAGTTTTACGAGCTGGTGGCACCACTGCCCATCTGGCTCCATGTTCTTTTTAGGGCTATTGCACATGGAGTCATGGGAATGGCAGGCTATGGTTTCAATGTTCATATTATTCTTAATGCAAGACCCAGAGGATTCCTCTTAATCTATATTGATTCTTGGTCTCTGAAAACTGCCACTGATGTAGTGTTTCAGCAGAATAGTCTCTTTTCCCAAGCACCAGAATTTAATTTCTGAAAACTTCCCTAGTTACTTGGGGGAAGGATTATTTTAGCCCAGAGAAGTCTCCAAGCACCAGTGAATCAGATCTAACCTCTGAATCCAGAAAAGGAACCTGGAACTACTCAATTATGCCTGTCCCAGACATCTTTTCTTCTCAGGAGGACTCAGATGTTTCAATAAATTATGTGTGGCTTAAATACTAATTTCTATCCCATAACTCATGAAGGAGTTTCTTAGATTTTTAGTCTGAGATGTCACATAGTCCTTAGGTTTCCTGTACTACTTGATATATCCAGTTAGAGAGCAGGCATTCTTTCTATCTCAGAGCAATTGTTACAATTTGCTTCCTACCTTGATGCAGTGCTATAAGGACAGGCCAATCATGCCTCACTTCTGCTCTGACTTGTCTCGTTAGGCAGCCTGGCTGTCAGGCAGTCTCAGAGCATCAGGTGTACAACTAAGGAAGCACCTTGTGTCTACAATTCTATGGGCCTCTGAAAGATGACTCTAAAAAAGTTAAATCCTGTTTTCCATTTTTGATATTTTCTTGTTTTATTCTGTTTAAAAACAATCCTGGCATTTACCTTAGCTACTTTTCTCTCATTGTGACACCCAAGTTAAAGGAGGAAAGGTTTGCTTAGCTCACAGTTTGTAGAGGTTCCAGTCCACAGTCAGCTGGCTCCAAGGCAGGGTGGCATGACAGAGGGTCATCGCGGAGGAGAAACAGTCCACAGAAAGTAGGCAGGTGAGAGCACATTAGCTTTTTCTGTCCCTTATAGCATATGCAGGCCACCTTCCTTAGGGGTGGAGTAGCACTAACACCCTTAATCCTAGCCAGAACTATGCCGAATCAATCAGCGAAGTGACTTAGTAATTACATATTCTTGCTTCCAGAACCACACAATTTAGATCCAACCACCTCTGAAGAGCCCCACCTGTAACCACATGAGGCTTTGGGGGACATCTAGACATGAGCCATGACAGCATGTTGTCCATGAAAAAAGATGTCAGGGTTAAAAAGGTGGAAGAGAATGGTATAGTTTGGAGGGAGTCTGAGGGGTTTGGAGTAGGGCATTGCTTTGTATGTTACATTAATGTGCCATTTCTCATTGAAGCTGCTTGAATTTCAACTTCTCATCTCTTATTTTCAAATAAAATTCTTAATCACTAGGGTTTCTCCCACAGCTCCTTCCTGACTGCAGCCTGGCTGTCCTAATCTGGAGTTTTTAAAATCCTCCCTCTGATCACTGCTAAGGATATTTTTGTACCACCTCGCACACTTTCTGCTTCCTGGTTTTCTCACCTCCTGTCCATCCCGCAGTCCTTGCTCAGCACAGCGTTGGTTTGCTGTAGTGGCCCAAGGGGCAAAGCAAAGCAACTACTGGCACGAAGGTGAGGCTCCCTGTCCACAGAATTAGAATATTTTTCACTTTATCACATTAATACAGATTTCAAAACTTCAAAATAACTTGTTAACATTTTTAAGAAATGGCATCAAGATAGACTTGAATCACTAATGAACATTTTTGGCACTGACTCCTTGGTAGAGTTCCTGATTTCCTCCTTAACATATGTAAAGCAGATCAAATTAAACACTCTTGACATTTAAACCCTTCAAACAAAACAAGGAGCCAATTTACACTTCACTCAGAATACGGAAACAAAAAAGTGCCTTCTCTCCGCGGCTGGATGGGATCCTCTCATGGAAAGATCAAAGCAGACGGAGGGTGCCCTGGGTCCAGGGTGGTAGAAGTCCAGCTCTGGAGCTCTGCTTCTTAGTGTGGGAAGCGGCTGGCTTGATGCTGGGGCAGGGGTCAGCTCAGGAGAAGCTCTCAGGAGCAGAGTGCCCCTCTGTGCTATTCTTAGTGGCTTCCCCCATCAATCTCTGTTGGTTGTGTGTTTGTTTTCATAACAGCAGGGACTGGAAAAGTGCTGTCTCTGCCAGTGTGTAAGGACTGAGACTCTCTCCTCCAGAATATCCCTGGTTGTTTGGACCAACATGAGCGAGCATATCACACCCCTTCCGTCATTTTCTGTAGCAAGAGACAACTGCGCAGACAGAACACAACCCATCACAGGAAGTGGTTTGCTTCTTTCTCAGGGTTTTATATTTCTGGGGGAATATCTTAATAATTATGATTCCTATAAAAGGAAGCCTGTTCGTATTATAAAACAGCCACATGCGGGAATAGGAATATAGAAAAGACAGTCTACCACGATGGAAGATATTTTAGCCCAGACCAAGGTGTGTAGGGCAGTGAATCACAATTAATATTTTGGAAAACAATTCATCAGACATGGCTTTACCAGGAGAAAGCATAGAGCCTTAGAAGGGAAATGAATAAGCAAAACTGTAGATGTCAGTTACCGAAGGAACAGCTGCGTAAAACCACCAGAACTAAGAGAAAACAGCCTTCCTCTCCTAGTCTCGCTGTGTAAGTCTTTTTCCTTAGTTGGTTCTTTGATAATGTCCCAATACTTTCCATTTCTCACAGCTCTTTCTGGTATTTTTCTGGTACTCTCTGTACTCTTTCTCTCTCTGAATTGTCCTAAGGTGACATTTAATCCACCCACACCCCCCCTTTCCATGCGCCTCACATTTCACCATGAAGGCAGAGGGAAGGCTCACTTGAGAAGGAGTGCAAGGCAGCCCCCCGAAAGTGGCCTCCCAGAAGAGGCTGCTGGAAGGAAACTCATGGGCTTTGGTGATCTTGGGGAAAGCTGTGGGCTACTTGAGAGGAAATCAGTCAGAGTTCAAAGCAAGAAGACACCTGAACAGTCCACTTCCTGGAAAAGCCTCTAGAAGAAGACAGAAGGAAGCAGAGTTGGAGTGTGGGTGCCCTGGCCGAAAGCTGCATATTGGCCCAGGAAGGGTGGCAAGGATTCGCCAGGAACCTGCACTGTCTTCTAAGGCAGACTGAGCAGGGAGTTTCGAAGAAGTTTAGGTGTGAGGTCTCTGCAGGAAAATAATGTACAGATATTTCCCAGTTAAGAGGATGAAGGAATCAAACAAGTGACAAGGAGAAGAGTGGAGAAATGCACAACCAGCTCATGTTCTGAAGGATAAAGAGAGATAGAACGTGGATTGTTAAGGAGAACAGTGAGAGTGAGTAAGAGGTTTCTCCTCTGTAGGAAGTTGTTAGCAGTGACCCTGAGCAATGTGAGCTGGAAAAAACCACAGACACACATTCACAGCACCTGAACTGAGCAGACGTCAGGGACACTGCAGCCTTCTCTGCTCAGATCGTCTCGTCTATGCCTCGTCCCTGCTTCAGAACATCTCAGAAGATTCTCTTCCTCAAGAAAGCAGACGGAAAACATTTCCTTTCTGGCTGAAATGCAGTCTCTTTATTAGAATATTGGTTGAATTTATTGGCACCGTTCAGGTATATGTAAAGATCACTTCCGTCACAGGGAATTTGTACCTGTATATACCTTGATTCCCCCCTTTCCATCCCTCTGTCCTTCCTTCAACCTTTATTCCCTTGCTTATTTACAAAGTTTTGTTTCCATTTATCCTTCTTTTTTCATTTTTCTTCCTTCCCTTCCTTTTCCCTTCCCCCATTCTCTTTTCCTTTTGAACAAGTGCTTCCTACTTCACCATACCGATATACAATTCGATTCTTTACATTGTCAGTTTCTCAACTCAGAGAGACAATGGAATATTTAAACATGTTTGTCCAATTTAATTCGCTTAAGTGTATGTTCTTAAGCTCTATCCACATAGCTATAATTATCTCAAGTTTATCCTTCTTTATAATTGAGTAGTACTCTGTTGTATAAAAAAAAGCATATCTTTTTTATCTGTTCATCAGCTGAAGGGGAATTTGAGTTGTTCCCAAGATTTAGTTATTACAAATTATACTGCCATAAACATGAGTGTGCATATATCTCTGTTGTATATTTTTTAATTCTTCTGGGTAGATACCCAGAAGGGGAATAGCTAGGTCAAGTGGGACCTTTAATCCTAGTTTTTGAGGAATCACCACATTGATTTCCACGGTGGGTGCACCAGTCTGCACTCCCACCAACAGTGGAGAAGGGTCCTTTTCCCTACAGACCTGCCCGCCTTTGCTATTGACTGGTTTCTCAGGTGATAGCCATTCTTTCTGGGATGAGATGGAATCTCAGTGTTGTCTGCATCTCTCAGATGGCCAGTGATGTTGAGCATTTTTTCAAATCCAGTAGTTTTGTTTCTTTGGTTTCCACCCCTTTTCCTGTCTGCTCTGTATTAGTGTCTCCTGACATTAGACTTCACCCTTGCTATGTGCTAAGTGTTACTTCTCTTCCAAGAGCAACACTACTGTTCTTACTACCTTTGTTTTTCATTAATATAATGCCTCATCTATTAACCTTGCTTCCCATTTATTTATTTTCATTTCTTTTCCTCATCTTTCTTCAGTAGTTCATCTATTACTCCACATTTTCCTTCATTCTACCAACTCTGAAAAAACGTGTAATTTAAAAACTCTTTTCTCTCTGATGATTGTGCTAGTTTTACTGATTTTTGTGCTTCAGCCCAACATTACCTAACTCTCAGTGCACTGATCAAGCACCAGAGATATGCATTTGGGATCAACTTATGTCCTTAGATGTACCTGTGATGAGGGAAAAGTACAACACAAGTTAAAGTAAGATTATAGTAATAAATACAGTGGGAGCCAGGGCCAGTCAGTGGCGAAATTATAAAGCACATAAACGTTAGTGCTTCTCTGCCTCCACACCAGTTCATGCAAGAAGATCATCGCTACTAAAGTCATGGTACCTGCCAGGACTCCCTGTCCCTGTCTGTTGCTCCTGTGTCACATTTCTGGCTCCCTCCACGAAGCACTACTCCCTTTGGTGCAGGCAGCAAGAGCCAAGAACTAGGAGGTCATGACCCAAGCTAACATGCCGTGTCCATGGTGGATGGCTCGGCTCTCATGCCCAGGGATATTTTCCTTTGAAAAGCTGGGACATCAAACCTAGATTGCTCTTTAATGTGTTGTTTTCCAGATGGAACTGTAGGCTACATTATAAATATCTGTGAAAATATTAGCCAGTGGAAGACAGAAGGAGCTTTCTGATGTTCATGAATAATACTAACATCTGTATGTTGATAAACAAGATCAAAAATATTAAAACCCCAAATGATAGCAACAGCCACAAAATGTCTAATGTTAGTGGTCAACATAGTGCTGCAAGGAATTTACAGAGGGAGGAAAACTAGAGCTGAGACTGGTCAGTTTCACCTCACCCTTTACCCAGGAGGGCTGGAGGGGGCACGGCTTGGCCAACAGCTATGCCCCTCCCCCTCACTTTCCATTGCACCCCTTTGGTCCTGAGGGTGGACCAGGAAAGCTGGCCTCAGTGTCTGCTACCTCACCGTTCCTCTCTGGCCATCCTGGAGGAGGTCTCACTGGGTTGCCAGCTGTCCTACCCTCTCTACTCCAGCTGCTGGAGTAGAGAGGGAACCACCAGGAAATCACCCATGACATGACAAAATTGGGGAAGGAATCAACCTATCATCAGCATCTCCAGTGCCCCAAGCCCCGCCCATCTGTGGCTAACCCGGCCAGCCCTCCCAGTGGTTTCTGGATTTTAGGCCCATTATATTCAGGAAGATTCAACAGCTGTCAATGAGGAGCCCTTTTGCCTATTGTACGATGCGTTCTGTGTCAGCTGTGACTCCCCAGAACTCCTGCACCACCCTCAGTGAAGCAGGCTTGAGTTTGATCTAAAAAGTAGACTTGAATCCGGACCAGTCAGTGGGCTAGAATTCAGGCCAATCACAGGCTTAACTCGGGATTGGTCCCAAGGCTGCTGCTGCTGCCGTAATGAACATCAGGCTCCTCACACTTCCTGTTGTCTCTGAGGGCTCCCTCCCTGCACTGCAGCACAGGTCTTGTACAAAAAAAGCCTCACTGCAGAGCTCCTCTAAATCTGTTCTCAGTGGCTTGGGCCTTGAGGGTCCTATAAATACGCATAGGATTCTTATACAAAGTAGGGTAGACAGGTGATTGCTTATAATAACAAGAACAATAGCAACAACAACGACCAAGAGCTACTACACACAGTAGCATCAGTTAGTCCTGAAGAGCTCCTGACACCAGTTGCCAATGAAGGTTGGCAGCTGGTGAGTCTGACTGGCACTGGCTGGTGACAATGGCAGCAAGCAGCAGAAAGGAGTGTTGACCCGCAGTGTCTGGCAGCAGCAGGGACCAGAACCTGGTGTTGATGGGTGGCATCACGTTCAAGAGCTGAAGTACTTCTTACTTAGGACCATTGGCACTCAACGCCCAGAGCCACCAGCAGAACTTCACTTTGCTGATTCACAATTTCCATCTGCACTGAGCAAAGGAACCTCTTCAGATTGGCAACGGGTGCCGCGTCCTAGTCCATCCCCGCCTTGTGACAAGGTCCATGGGTGGAGGAGAGCACTTCAAGGAATCGCTTCTCCAGGAAAAGGACACTGCATGTGGGAATTGGGCGCGGGGATCTTGAAATGTTTTGTACTGATAATTGTAATTTGTGTAATTCACATATATATATTTTCATGTAATACTCAATATGAAATCAAAAATAGAAACTCCAGAGGAGTTACTAGAAACCTTCTAGATAACTTTGTGAAAACTAATTGTGAAATTTTACTTTCTATGAGTAGTATGAGAGAGTTTATACAAAAGCTTTAAATGAAAGAGCTCATGGAGGAGGATTTACAAAATTCCTGTGAGACAACTGCCCTGAGACACTGGACAGGCAGCCAGAGACGGGCAACTAGGACACATATGTTATGCCACCGGCCGCCTAAGACAGGCACAGGACCAATTGCTGTCCTGCAGGCCCATGACGGGTA
>PVLA01011860.1:0-17687 GCA_004027455.1 Hydrochoerus hydrochaeris | reverse complement strand
GGGCAACTAGGACACATATGTTACGCCACTGGCCACCTAAGACAGGCACAGGACCAATTGCTGTCCTGCAGGCCCATGACGGGTAAGGCCTGGTTGGGTTCATATGAAGAGTCCTTGACCCAAGACAGGCGCTATCCTCACAGGGCCTGCCATACTCCCATAAGTGATAAGGGAAAAAATGTAGGGTGTGGCATGATAGCTTCACAGCTGCCGCTCCATCTCTCCCTCCTGTGGGCATCCAGGTGCATCGGCTTACATTTTCCAAGATAATTAAGTAACAAGAGTAAAGTGTTACAAAGGTGAAAAAGGTTGATTAACACATATTGTTTAAGATTGTCCCTGCCTGGCCCTAAGCCTGGGACGCTTCCTGCTTGGGGTTTGGGTTGCTGCCAAAAGTTAGCAAATATATATTCCAGCTTCTGAAAAATAAAGCAGATTCAGATTCACTCACAGACTGGTGTGCAGTGTCTTCTGTCTCTCACTTGCCGACTCCCTGACCACCTTTGGGACCCCTGAGCCCTGCCACAGCTGGACTCCGGCAAACAGGTCTATAAAGATATTTCCATTTGGGGATAAAGAGAAATGTGAGCATAGAAGCCAGATGAATACTCAAGACACAGTTGTACCGAGTGTGGCACACATCAGTGGCTGCCTTTCCAGCTCTCAGCAGACCACGTGACCAACACTGGTCACTGCTAGCTCTGCCTGGCTTTCCCTTCATTCTGATCAGTGGTTTCCCTTGTGGGCTCTCTACCAAAACAGTGCGATGGTCTCACAGCAGCTGAGTTGCTTTATTGTCTGCTTTCCACCCTCTCCTTTCCTCCCTTACTCCCTAGCTCTTTTCACTGGGTCTGCTTTCCTACCTCACTCTTCTTTTCCATTTTTCTCCCTTCTCTGCTCTGCCTTTACAAATAAAACCAAAAGAAGGGAGAGTGTCAGGGTCTGATTGAGAAGTAGGGAGATGGTAACCAAATCCTCCCCTGGAGTAAGTGTGGGTGCTCTCAGAATGCCCTGTGTGCTGTGCTGGTTTAGTTGAGTTCAGTATTGGCTAAAACTGGTTTAAGCTTTAAAGGATTCCTCTGCCTTACTGGTGTCTTTCTTGCTTACTGTGCTGTAGATATGTAGATGTGAGCTGTCCCAGATGCCTGGGGAAGGAAGGAGCCCTGCTGTCTGCGTGTGAAGCATTCTCTCCCACCCGCACTCCTGGGTGTCATGACCCTGTTTCAAATCCTGCCCAGAATGAAGTTTGAGGAGTTTTCTGGTCCCTGAAATCTATGCAATCTTTCTGAAGTCTTGTGCTGTAGGAGAGGAAATCACCGGGACATCCTGGTGGGAGGCTTAGCAGAGAACACAGCTCTCATAGTCTGCAACTCTTCTGTGGAACAGAGTTTGCAGGTAAGCTGTGCCAGCCAGCTGCTGGGATGGCCTTGGCCATCTCATGAAGACTAGGATCATGGGGTGACCAGCCAGTCCATGAAGTATAGCACAACGGCTTTGTGTGCTATACTAGCTAGATCTAAGCCGAAATCATATAATCACAGCACTAAAGGAGGTCTAACGTATTTATCAGAGCTGAAACAACATCTCCTGAGCTCTTCATCCATCCCACAGAGGAGACAGCTCAGATCCAGGGAGACTGGAAGACTTGCTCAGGGTCAGACAGAGAGCTCAGACAGGGTTGGAACTTCAATCACATTATCTGGCTTTCAGGGTTCAAACTTTTCAATTACGTACACAAACTTGGTGCACTGAACTTTGATTATAGTTTACATTGATCTCAAAGGAAACTGTAATTGCAAAATAAAGGACAATTAGATGTTCTGTTCAGATTCTAAATAAGATATCTACTGCGATTATGCTGCTTTAAAACATTTGATTGGAAATAATGGTGTGTTTGCTCATAAAGGCCGATATGTTTAGTTAACAAAGCTTAAAAGGGCAAATTTACCTATTATTTTGGTAATACATAAATGAACCGAGGCTTGGATTTAATTTATCATGTTTCCCCTCGGATTTCTGTTCACCATCTATCACTCATTGTAAGTCCAACCAGATGCTAGTGTACCAAAGCATTTACCATTTTGCTTTTTGTTTATCAGTTACTTTTATTGCATCTGATTTTGTATGAATTAAATATAACCAAGACATGAAAAATGAAGTGCTTTAGCTCATGACGTCCTGAGCATTTTTACCCTGTTTTTTCTTAGCCACGTTGCCTCAATGCATCAGCGTCATTGGAATTCAGATGCAGGGATGCACATCCTGCCAGATCTGGAGTTTTAGCCCGTGGGGACTTCATTAGCACATGTCTGCTTCGGTTCAGAGATGGCACTGGAGAGCCTTAAGACTCTCTAGTTTACTAATTAGCTCACCCCCAAGGAGCATGTTTAACATATCGCCAACCTTTTTAGCTTTTATTGATATGGGCATTCCCACATCACTGTGTTCAATTTAATGTGTCCAAATCCCTAGTTATACTTGAGTACAAGCTCTTTAGAACACATCTGAGTTCCATTTAATGATTTCTTTTGTAACATTTTTGTGTATTAACTTATGAGTAGATGATTTTTTTGTTTCTCCTTTTACCAGCTATGCATAGTCTCTTTGCTGCTTTTCCCTTAGACCTTCTGATTGCAGAAATCACAAAAGGTAAATTCACTCTGGATAGTAAATTCTGAACCCAGCCTCACATAGAGGGATGCTAATCACAATAAGGATCTCTGACTGAGCCTGTATTCGTCAGACCTCAGTCTGGGATTGGAGAATGCCAAAGGTCGGTAAACATGTGATTAGCTTTGTAAACCCAGCTGCTCTGCTTTGTTTTCCATAAGCTATGATTGTAAAAAGCTTCACTTAAAGTATGTTTGTAAATTTAGTCCCATGGTTTTCTTCTAACCTTGATTCAAGAAGCAGCAGCTAACATTTATTTTGCTGGCATTTAATTCACACCATAGTGCAACACCAGGTGAATTTCAGAGCTGTTCGGCTCCTTTTCTCTCTGCTGTCTCCTGCTGAAACTCTGTCCAAGGCAGGCTGTTGTAGAGGTGTTTTGAACTGTAATTCGTCCTCACGCCCATTTATCCTTTCCATTCCTATGGGTGAGTGAACGTTTTCGCAATTATTTGGCCATGTGCTTCTCTTGCTTGAAGACCCTTCCGTGGTTTTCCATTGCATTTAGGAAACAAGACTGACATCGTAAGGTCCTCTTAGGACAATTTAACGTCAGCCTGAGGTCACCTCCGTACATGGAATCTCCTTATCTAACCATGACCAGCACGGTAGATGATACATACAACTAAGAGAGCTTGCTGTGGTGTACATGTACAATAATGTGCTTCATTTCTTAGTTTATGAAATTCTTTGTTGCTTCTATTACTTAAAAACATTTCTTAAAATAAGGCCACTCTGATCACGTGCTATAGTGTTAGTCATAGCACTTTTTAGAGTATGAAATATACAAATGTAAGATGCTCAAATGTTAACTGCCTAACTTCCACTTATCTTATGCTTACTGGTAGCTCATCATGAATTTGTTTGATAAGAAACAGTTTTGCTCAGGAAGCTACAGGGTGGAACACAACAATTTTCATCCTTCCTGTAGAACTACTTAGTAGTCAGAACCCACTTTTTTAGCACATACTTTATAATTTTCACATTTATTAAATCAAGATACTTTTAACCCTGCTTTAGCTTTTTCTATAACTTACAGTGCTCTTTCAAAAGCAAAAAACAAATAACTAAAAGTAAACTGCAACCTAATGTCATACAAACAAATTAAACCCTGATTTATGAGTAAGACAATGGTTAGCAAAAGCAGCTAACCTTCAGCCTGCCACAAGCAGGGGGCTGACCAGACCCTGTGCACACATGGGGAGCACTGCACAGAAGGCTGACCAGGCCCTGTGCACACACAGAGCACCACACAGAAGGCTGACCAGGCCCCTTGCACGCACGGGGAGTACCGCACAGAAGGCTGACCAGACCCCGTGCACAAAGGGAACACCACACAGAAGGCTAATCAGGCCCCGTGCACACACAGAACACTGCACAGAAGGCTGACCAGGCCCTGTGCACACACAGAGCACCACACAGAAGGCTGGCCAGATCCTGTGCACACACAGAGCACCACACAGAAGGCTAACCAGGCCCTGTGCACACACAGAGCACCACACAGAAGGCTGACCAGGCCCCATGCACGCATGGGGAGCACCACACAGAAGGCTAACCAGGCCCCGTGCACGCATGGGAAGCACCACACAGAAGGCTGACCAGGCCCCATGCACACACAGAGCACCTCACAGAAGGCTGACCAGACCCCGTGCACATGGGGAGCACCACACAGAAGGCTGACCAGGCCCCGTGCACGCACGGGGAGCACCGCACAGAAGACGCCCAGCTCCCTGAAGCTGGTGGCTTCTCTACCTCTGTGTTTAGCCTATCGGAGCTCATTGCAGGAACCGCTGGCCAGAGCGCTGAGAACCTCTTTTGACTATGACTGCTGTCCAATTAATTCTCAGAGTGTTCTCTGCTCAGATAAACACTGCCAAATTTAATTTGTCTGAAGTTTTTCCTTTCACAGTGACCTATCAAGCGCGGCCCGCTGGAAGCCTTTACCCATTTCTCCAGCCTCTTGTCTCTCTTCTTCCCCGTCACTAATGAAGCTATGGCCCTGCTGTTCACCTTTCAGCTCCTTGAAAATGGTACAACGTTGCCCACTTTAGAGACATTTCCGCACATCGCTTTGTCTGCTAAAGTGGGTACTCAGCAAGCAAGTCTTAATAGTTGTGTAGAAATAAGATTAAATATTTTTTTTAATTTAAATTTGATCTTTCCATTTTATACATCAAAGCATTTAAACTTTTCTTCATAGGCTTTGTCAGAATATTTAATTGTGCATTTATCTGTATCACTTAAAGTTTGTCTGTCACATCAGAATGCAAACTCAGGGGGGGGCATTGTTCTAATAAGTTCTGCATCTCAGTGTTTAGAACACAATATCTATTTACTGCTCGGATAAGTAAGTAAAATATGTAACTGGAGCTTTGCATTTATTTTCTGATTTATTTGATCTTGAAATGAATCTAGTATTTTTATGATAATTCATGGAGAGATTGTGTATGACACCATTGAGTTGGTGGAAAATACCACATTTGACCAGTGAAGATTGCGGACAATATTTTTTATCATGTACTATATGTAAGACATGTAATACAAACAAATCTATCACTTAATTAGAAAGGATATTCAGGTCATATAGCTTTATCTCTGCTTCTGCCTTTCTGGAAAATTCCAGACCATCTTAATAAGGCAGTGTATTGTGATCTTGAATATTTCTGTGACTTTCTTCTTAAAGATCTATATTTTTTTCTCTTATGAAATAATTTTATTCTTGACATAAATATTTCCATTTAATGGAGTTATATACGAACTAATCACAATTCTCTAAATTCATGTTCCCTTTACTATGATGATAGTCATGGGATTAATTTCTTTGCATGGCTTCTTATTCTAAAAATATTCACCCCAAAATGAATTTCTAAAAAAAAGTCTACATGACAGAAATTGCAATAAGTTGACTTGTACAAGAAGCATAATTTAAACATATATCCTTATGATTAAAAAAACTAGCCACAAGTCCTGTTCCATGGAATATAGTGAGAGAAATATTCTATGCAAAAAAAAAATTCTTGGTGGCTAAAAATGAGAAGTCTTTCAGATTTCTTTTTAGGTCCTATGGTTACCAAATTTTTCTACAGCAATATATCATATGGATATTTTTGGTTACACTTTCTTATTGAAGATTCTGATTACTTGATACTGTCAAGCAGCTACCTTTTCACCTAGATTAGTTTAATTTTACCAAACCCATTCCAGGAAAATTACCTATTGCTTTTGGTACTCATTTACTTGCCTTATGGATTGCATTTGTGGTTGATAGTCTATTAAATTACTGTGCAGATTGGACTCAGGCCAGTGGTTAAAATATTTCTGTTAGACTCCAACAGCATACGTGTGTCTCTTACAAATTCACATTTCTTGTCATTCTCAGAGTTTCTTTCTGTCCATGGAGCTGGGTGCACACTTAGTTTCATAGCCACATGTCAGCTGGGAGTTTTGGGGGGCCGAGTGTTTGGGGACAGAGAGCAATTCACCTAGTCAGTGTTGAAATTTGTGTGTCATCAGCTTGGCAATGGAAAACACTGGGTCTGGCATGTTCATTGTTGTTAATAGAGAATATTTTCTTTATTTTAATTTAATGATCGAAGGCCATAAAAGATTCATTTGTGTATTATGAAGACCTTAGATGAGGCTATTTAATCTTTGCTTCCTATGGACAGTCCTGAAATAGCAATGTTCTCTCATATTTACAATGTATCTCTCCTTACTCTATGATGAAAAGCAAGCATGTTGTGAGAGAAAAATGACTCAGCTATGAGTCAAAGGCTTGGTTTTACTTAGACGTAAAATATCCAACTCTGATTGTGTTTGCTTTTATTTTTGGTTTCCTTAAACTCATGCTTTTCTCCATTGTGAGGATGGTG
The DNA here is from genome assembly GCA_004027455.1 of Hydrochoerus hydrochaeris. Classification (NCBI taxonomy): domain Eukaryota; kingdom Metazoa; phylum Chordata; class Mammalia; order Rodentia; family Hydrochaeridae; genus Hydrochoerus; species Hydrochoerus hydrochaeris. Next base: position 11,145 of record PVLA01011860.1, on the reverse strand, counting down.
GTGAGGCTGGAGTGTCAACTTGATTGGCTCTGGGACTGCCCGGGGGAAGGTGGAGTGCATTTCTGTTGTGTGTCTGGGTGGGGAGTAGAGGGGTGGCATTGGGGTTTATATCTGTTCTCTCGACTTTTCTGCACTGGCCCTGCTTCCCTGCCTGTCTTCCATTATGAACTAAGCAGGTTTTCTCTTCTATTCCCTTCTGCCATGATGCTTCTGCTTTGGAGTCAGCTGACCATTGACTAAATCCCCTCAAACCATAAGTCTTATTAAAACTTTCCTCTTGTATTATGTGGGTGTTAGATATTATGTCTCAGCATTAAAAGTACACTGAGAAACCAATAATAAAGTAAGAAAGTCTGACAGAAACTTTTAGATGATCTCTTTGGTTATTTAACTGGCAAATAATATTTAACCTTGAGAATCTTCACATTGATACCAAATTGAATTTCTTTGATCTGGGCATCTGAGAGGATTAGAGAGATGGGATTGATAATGTTTCTCATTAGGCAGTATCATTTATTAAATTTTTATTAAAGTATTAATATCAAAGAGGCCACTGAAATAGAGGCTACTTGATACTCAGGTATGAGTAATATACCATGCATAGCTGCTCCTTTCTTGCTTGGCTTCAACTGAACCTTTGACCTTTCCTTAGAAAGTGGGATGGTCAATTTCATGTGTCAACTAGACTGTTAAAGGGAACCCACTCACCTGGTGACAGATCTTTTCTGAGTATACCAGTGAACACACTAGCATTTGAGTCAGTAGAGTGAGAAATGATCTGTGCTCACAAATGTGGGTGCCTGTAAGTCAGTTTTCCCTTGCTGTAAAAAATACCCAACACCCACAATGCAAGGGAGGAGAGGTTAGTTTTGTTCATGTTTTCAGAGGATTCAGTCCATGGTTGTTTGACTCCAAGGCAGAACATCAAGGTGGCAGGGTGGGTGCAGTCAAGCTACTGAGTTCAGGTTGGCTGGAATCAGAGCTAGGGAACAGTACCACAGAGAACCAGAAAGTGACCCTGTGTCTCAGCCCCAAGGCCCTCTGAGACACACTGAATAGTGTGCTTTGCTCCTCTCCTGGGGAATTTTAAGCCAATCCAGTTGATGGTCCTGTTGAACCAGCACAGGGGGCCTTGTCAGCTCTGCTGAGTGCCCCACTGGGGCAGGACGGCGGGGGAAAGGGAAGCCAACTTCCTCTCTTTTTTTGTACCGGGGATTGAACTCACGACCTTGCACTTGCTTCCTTTCTTCCAGAGCCTGAATCATTTTCTCTCCTTCCTTCAGACCCTGGTGCCTGGGGTTCTTGGACCTTTACAGCCTGGGTGTTTACAATCTGATTCTGCAGAAAATAATCTTAATGCCCATATCTTAAAATAAATGGAAAATAAGGCATTCAGCTGGCTGAGAAATGCAATCATTTTTGGTAGTATATTTAAAATAATTTTACCAATGCTTAAAGATACTTTAAGATACTTTAAAGATACTTTAACAATGCTTAAAGATACTTCTTCAATGGAATTGATGAAAATTCTGTAATTTTCTCTCAGTAAAATTCTATAATTAAAAGTCTAAAATTTCTACTTTTGTAAGCCTACAAAGGAAAAGAATTTATTATTACTTGTCACTTTATAGGCACTATCTTCTAAACTAACTGGGTTATTTCTCATTTAACCTGCTTTAAAGACCTAATTTAAAAAAAATAGCTTTCCATTTTAATGCTTGAAATGTTAGTAAATTGTGGGGTTTTGTTGGCATTTCTAAACTAAATCAAGTCTAATTCATTCTCAGATGAACAACAGTTAGCCAGAAAATCTTCAGTATTTACTAGTTTTTGTTTTTTGTTTCTGGAACAAGGGCCAAACTTTGGGCCTTTGCTCTCAGCACCCTATGCACCCCAGGCTTCCTTGAGAAAAGTGTTTTGTAGCTTCGAGCTGCCGTGCTACCAAATCCACAGCTTGCCCGATTTGGGGTTGAATTTCAATCCTCCTGTTTCAGCCTCCCCAGTGCTAGGATTACAGGTGTGTATAACCACACCTGGGTTCTTTTCTTTTTCTTTCATGCACGTTTTAAAGTTGTCGGGCAGGCTGATTTAGGCAGTGCTGTTAAAGGGAGCCAGCCCTATCTCCAGTTTTTAGTGTGACACAGAGCACTGAGTACTAAACGAGCATGTGAAAGTCCTGTGCAGTGTGTGCTCTGTGGTCCTGTGACTTTGGAAGTTATTGCAGTCATGACTTTGGACTTTTGTTAGGAAAATTTAAGTTCTGAGCATATACTTTATCAGAAGAAGGCAATCATTGTGTTTCAAAACTAAACTGTGCTGTGCTGAGAGTTTGCTGTTCACACATTGCAGAGCGGACTTTCCTGTAGTACAGTCTCCAGTGTGATCAGGTACAGGCCGTGGGAGACAAACACCAGTAACTGTCCACTTGGGACAGGGGCATCCCGTAAGCCTGGCCAGGGAGAGGAGTCTCCTCGATGTGGATTTGGGCAATGAAGATATGCAAGAAAAAAGTCTCTGCAGCACTGGAGAAACGCTACAGTGGCAAATATCTGACAACTTAGAATTACCATATCGATTTGGTTTCTTTTATCTATTGACTTGACAGTGTTTATGGAGGCCCTTCGTAAAGTGATGGAGGATACAAAAGTGATCTTGATTCGTTCTACTTTTTGTTTTGTTTGTTTCTCATAGCAAACCAAGAAGTTGACCTGAATATTGTAAATAAAGGGAAACCATTTCCTTACAAATGCCTAGGAAGAGCTTAAGTTAAGTTTATTTCTGATTTGGTTAGGCGCGTAACGTGTAACAAGTTTCCCTTCCTTCTGGTGACCTTGTTTCTAAGTGAAGGGGAGCCTAGCAGTTCTGGAAAGCTACGAAGAGGACCTGAGTAGGAGGCTTTTCAAGGAGCACTCAGATGCCACTGGCCAGCACAGAGGCTCACTAGCGGGCAGTGTTTTGAAGCATTGAAGCCTAGAAGTAAGTGCAGTAGCAAAAGGCATGGAGGGTGGTTAAGATTTCTTAAAAATTTCACAGTACCACTTCATAGAGGGGAGAGGGATTTGAGGCGGGAAAAGCACACTCATGAAATGTAAGGAGGAAAGGTGACAGGATTGAATTTGCTATCTGTAAATATTATGCTTCTGCAATATGTCACAATGATGATGTTAAGGGTAATGGCCCCAGTTAGCATCTGTTTGTATACTGCTTTTAAAATGCATTGAATGTGGCATTTTGGGCTGTGGATATAGCTGGGCTGAAGAAGTAACTCAGCAGCACAAGTGCCTGCCTGGCAAGCACAAGGTCCCGAGTTCAAGTCCCAGTATAAAAAAAAGTAAAATTTTCAGGCTGGGGCTATAGCTTGATGGAACAGCACCTGCCTGGCAAGCATGAGGTCTTGAGTTTGATTCCCAGTACCAAACAAAAGAGAAAAAATGCATTAGATGTGTTATTTTAATTAATTTCTATAACATTATAATTACTGTAATAATATGGATAGAGGTGTAAACTTAGACACAAGTCAGTTAATTATCTTCCAAAGATCTTGTAGTTAGCACCTGAGGGTCAACTGTCCTGCCTTAGAAAGAGAAGAATGTATCTGAATGTTTCCACACCACCTCAAAAAGCAAAACTCACTTTGAAGAACAATTTGTTTGTCTCTTTCAAGAGAACTATTTAGCACTGCCTTGGACAGATCAATAGTGTTTTTGACAATAACATGTGTGTTACAGTAAATCATAGTTTCTATGTCAAGGGGATGAAGAAAGACAATGTTAAGCTTACTAATTCCCTTAAAGATTTGACTGAATGAGCTGTGACTTCTCTTTCACCTTGAGTTGCATTGGTTAAAGATGTGTTTTGTTCTATAAAAACTCACTACAAATTACTTTTCAAGCAATGAAGCATTTCCTATACCTTAATTCTGATTGATGCAAGATGATGTAAAAACTTGCACTGAGATTTCTTGACCTGATTTCTAATTTTGGTTCTATTGTTATGATCACAGGGAAGTCACTTTGTCTTCCCAAGCCTTACTTTACTCATCTATAAAATGAAGAGTTTGATTGGAGATAACGAAGGCCCATCCAGCCCTAAATGCCATTACTCCATTAATCCTCTTTTTTAATAAAAGAGAAGCCTATGAAAAATCTGAACAGGTGTGTCTTCCATTACTTCCCACACGTCTAAATCAATCTGTATTACATTGAGAATAACACAACTTATAGCCCTTTATTCGGAATGCTCATCATTTATTAGTTTTCTATGAGTGAACCAGGCTAGGACACTTGTGCTTCATGTATGGATTTACCTGTTACTTGTTTCTAAAATAAAAGTTCTTCTTTTTAGCTGGTTAGTAGAAACTCACTCAGTGTCACTGATTTCACCTTTCCTTACTGTGTATAAGGCAAACAATAGGCTCCAAGTGGTAACCAGATGAACCAGTCCGGCTGCAGTACTGAACAGGGACACTAGTGACTGGTTAGTCACCGGATGCCCCCAGGACCTGTGCAGCGCTGCACACAGCCTGGCCCCACAGTGCTGATCCTTGGGGTGTCCCTGTGCAGCCCACGCGGGGTCCCCAGATTACAGAGCTGGTGAGTGTGACATGGGAGGAGGGGACCCAAGCCTGCCTCTGCGTAGGGTGACACCTCGCCTCTGCTACAAAGCTGAAGGTCGCTTTTCTCCCGTTTACATCGGGCACCCCAGAAGTCACAGGCGAATTCAGCCTTGTTTATTACGAGAGGATAAACTACAGTTTTTCACGGTAAAATTTTAAAGTAAAAATTTCAAAACAGTTAGATAAGAGTTATAATCAGAGGCACGTTGTTTCTGGCTGAAATCAGGATCAGTTGGGACAGCTTGTGTCATTCATTGCTGGGGGACAGCTGGTCTCTGGATCCCTCTGGCTTACTGGTGTGTGACATCTGGGTCTGTTGGATGAGCGCTGAAATCTTCCACCTTGCCACTGACCGCTCTGTCACGGTCCAGAGGGAGCTTTCTGACTGCAGTGTGGCTGACCAGACAGCGGTGTGGACACCCTGACTCACCTGGACCTTGAAGGCTGAGGGGATCGCTGTGAAGTGCTGGATCCAATGATATCCGAAAGAGAAAACAATCTTTTCCATCGGCTTTGAACGATTGGACCAAGGATATTTGGTATCTGAGCCGGTTATTAAAAATTGATTGCCTGATGTTCTTCAGCTTAACTAAGTCATAAAACAAAATTGAAAAAAGCCCACAAATGAAACAATTTCCTAAATTGTACCTGTGGGGAAATTTGTACCTAAAGGAAAGGACCCAATTCCCATTACTGAAGTGAGTTCTTAATGTAGCTTTAATACACATCTCTCCAGTGATATCACTGCTCAGTAAGCATCAGAAGCAAAGCACCTTTCGCTTGTTACGCTCTCCAAAAAAAAACCAAAATTAAATAAACTCACTGGTTTGCTTTTATACTGCTTGAATGGGGGAAATAAGATGGTAACTTGATTTTAGAAAGGAAACGACAGTTGTTGTTTAGAATTGTAATAAATCTACGCTGTTTGCCTAGGACGTGGCGAATTTCGGTCCTAACGAATGTGAAGCCGCGCGCGGAGCCGAGACGCCCAGGAGCAGCAGTGCCCGCCCGGCTCGGGGCAGGCGGAGGCGGCTGCGGCCCCTGGGGCGAGGCCTGCCCTGGGCTCAGCGTGCCGGACACATCCGGAGACAGTCGTTTCCGTTTCCTCAGTAGACAGTCTGACTTGCTGCTTAAAAAATATTCCTGAGCTGTGACCCCTAACCAAGCTGGTAGAGCTGTTACCCACATCTTTGGAGCGGGCAGCACCCGCCAAGTGTCCCCCAGGGCCTGGAGGGACCGGTCTGTCCCCGGCCCTTTCGGAGGTAACTTCCCCCTCCCTCGGCCTCCTCCGCTGGGAGAGCGCTGCCCCGGCCTCCCGGACGGGCCTCCTCGCGGGGGGAGGGGGAGGCCTGCCCGGCCAGGACCGGTTGGCCAGCGTGGTTCAGACGGTCTGTGGCTCTTGCCGCCAACGGTCCTTTTCTTCGGATCCAGGCCGCGTGAGCAAGTGCCTTTCTGCAAAGCGGGCTCGAGGGACCGCGGTGACCCGGGCTGCCCGAGCGGATGAGGGGAGGAAAGAGACCCCCCCCCCGGCCGACACTGGGCTCAGCGGGCTAGGTCACCGCGCTCCCGCTGCGCAACTGCAAGCGGGCCAGTCGGCTCAGGTCCTTACCCTGCCCCTGTATTTGGTTGCAGGCTTGTGCCCCTCTAAAGCCCTCTTAGCCATCTTTTTTATTTATTTTATTTTAAAGAGAATAAAATAAAACAAAACAAAACAGAACAAAGCAGATCAGAACAATGCAAGCAACACAAGACTTCAAAACCAGACAACAGGAAACCAACTGGCGACCATAATGTCTCTTGTTTTCCTTGAAATAGCTGTCCATACCTTCGCACACAATAAATTCAAACAAAACAAAATAGTATAAAACCAATCAAAACAAAAGAATTAAAGCATTGCAAGCCTTCAAAATCAGACAATAGGAACATCAACAATGGCTACCATAGTGTTTGCTTCGAAATAGCCATCCATACCTTCACACATATTGAAATCAAATAATAGAAAACAGACTAAAACCAATCAAAACAAAGAGTAAAAGCATTATTGGACTTCCAAACAAGATGACAGGAAATCAGCAATGGCTACCATGATGTCTCGTTTCCTTCAAAGTAGCTGTTCATCCCATCACACGTCATAGAAAGGAAGGGGAAAGGAAAAGGTGTAAATCTGCATATGTACACTGACAATGGTTAAGATGATTGTGCCACTCATCCCGTTAGTTCCAGGGATAAACCAGTTAACGCTCACAGGATGGGACCAATTCTGCATGTCTATTTCTGGTAACCTCTTAGGCATTTTAAACTCTCTGAATCCAGAAGACGACCGTGCATCGTGTTCCAAAGGGAAATTAGGAACAAGCCGTGAGAGGGTGCTTTGTGGCCTGCTGCAGCCCCTTCCTCAGCCGCTCCTCTGTCCCAGGAGGGAGAGAGGCTCCTCTGACCACGTCCTGCCTGTGTCCCGTCCTCCTGAGAGGCCCCGGCCTCTGCCCCGTCTTTTCCCGGGCTGCCCTTGTGGTCCCGTTGCCGTTTCCCTCCCCGCATGCTCAGATGATTCACATGCAGAAACCACACGGTCAGGTCTGGAGAGAAACGAAGAGGACCGCACAGAGGCAGATCTCCCTTTGATTCTGAGCCTGCTCTGGCCGAGTCTCCTTTCTTTTCTGTGTTTCTAAACCTACGCACACACAAGTACATGGTGCTGATGATGCGAAGCGTTTCTGTCACCCCAGGAAGTTTCTTGGGTCCACAGTAAACCCCTGCTCTGCTCTCCCTGGTCTCCCCTGGTTTCTACAACTGTAGCTGAGGCAGTTTCTGTCCTTTTCCCTTTCAATTCCTTACACAACATAAAACTTAAAAAAATTATCTAATTACTGTATAACTTTTTTGCTGAATCACTTAAGTTGTCAGTCTGTGCTCCAGAAATCTGAATATTTAAGTGCATTTACCCCCATTCTCCTGCTGGACCACAGCACGGCCCTGAGGAGCAGGAATGGGATCAGTACCTTCCTCTCCCGGGGGTCCCCTTAAACACTTCCACCCACGACCTTTACAGCAGAGGATGGGTCCAAAGACGAAGGCCACTGCGTTCCTGTGTCTCTCAACTCTGTTACTGCAACAGTTCCTCGGTCTGCTCCCGAGTTTCTTTATACCAGCTCCGTAGAAGTTCGTGCAATGATCTTAGGAAATGTGCGCTCATCTGCACGGACCGCACGTTCTCTCCAGGAGACACGGGCCGCGGTTTCAGGCAGGACAGTCTCAGGAGCGTCACCCCGACCTCATTGTGTTTGGACGAGGTTAATCCACTCCGCCCCAATGGTGCTCACCTTGATCACCGGCTTAGAGCACCACATTCCACGTTTCTCTTCTGTAGACTACTCTCGGCCCCTTGGCAACCGAGGCATAGTTCATGGGGAGGTAGTCTGAGTTTATGTAAACATCCTGCTCCTCATCCACGTTGCAGCATGTACCCTGAAGTACTTCTACCTGTCTATGTGCGTGAGCCCTGGGTTTTTATTTTACCAATAGGCTAAAAATCTTTTCTGCTGTTATTTATTTGGCTCTCAAGTGACTGCTCCTCCTGTCTGGCTTCTTTGTCCTTGAGGCTTGGCTGTCTTACTGTTCTTTGATAGTTAACTGTCTTGCAGGACAGAAGATTTAGCCTCATCTTAAACGTGCGTGCCCTGGGTCTGCAATCACACATTTCCCCGAGGAGCCTGGGTTCCTTTTGGAGAAGCATGTTGTCCGGTGAGCGGTTCTTAGTTGGCATCACAGCATCCAGGATTCCTCAGTGGACAGTTTATGCAAGTTCACGCACTAAGGACCAGGCGCACACACTTGGGTATCTCTACCCACACGGCTCTCTATACTGTATGCTGTGAATCCATGATGAAACTTCCAGTCTTGGCCAACAGCATGGGAATCCCCTAGCTCCCCTGTGGCCACCTTGGGAGCTCCCTTCTCGGTCAGAGAGAAGTGGGCTTCTGTTATCTTTGATACCCTCACTTATTTAACAAATCTTCCTGGAACCAGTCCCACTTCTGCCACTTCTGCCACCACCCTCTTGCTTCAATGCCACTCACACACTATTTTCTCTAAGCTGCCACTCTCAGCCCACGTGGCTCTGTTAACACCCATGGAAACCCCAGGGTCCCGTGCCGCCCAGGGCCACCCCTCCTGCAGGGGCCTTCCTGACCCCTCACCCCTGAGCCTGGGCTGCTAAACCTATGACAGACCATCTCTAGAGAGAGGTCTGGGAGGGACAGATGTGTCCTTCTCCCACTCCCGCTGCCCCTCTCTGCTCCTCACCCTGACCACTGTGGCTGTCCTCCTGTCCTGCTTCCCTACATGGGTCTGACACAGTGCACCAGGCCCCCGGATCTACCCTCACCCAAACCTTGAATTTCAAAGAAAGATTTGTGTTTCATGTCACTTAAAAGGCCTTACCTTTATTGATCTCCAAATCTCAAACATTTTGCAGCACATGAGGTATCTTCACATGAGGTATCTTTTTATGACCTCCAACCTTATCCTCCATTGTCAGGCGAGTGCCCATGGTGGCAGCGTGAGCAATGGGAACCATCTGGGTCCTGCACTTCCCTTTGTAGTGACCACTCGAGGAAGGCAGGAAGTTATTGCTGCAGACAGAAATAGTTCTTAATGACTCCAGGCACTTAAATAACTAAGGCTTAGCGGCAACTGCCTCTTAAACTGCCTAGTTAGAAGTGCTGGTCTGTCTTTTGGCAAATTAGGAACCCTCACCACACTGTTCAGTTGCATTTTTAAAGACACATGGGACCTGGGCCAATCCCTGGGGGGAGAGCACTTTTACTTCTGTCAGAACAAAGCAGCATTCCTAAGAGCTTTTCCCTGGTCCTGTGAGATGTGTTTTCTTAAAGTGTTCATGCTGCCTTGGATTTAAGAAGGTCAGGTAGAAGGTATTAGATATTTCTTTCTTCTAGCATGTGGTGTTGAGGGTGGAGCGCCAACCTGACTGGCTTTGTGATCACCCGGGGCCTGGGTGAAGCACACATCTGGGTCTGGTGGTCACAGAGACCCAGCCTCAGGGTCTCTGTATGGCTTCTCACCTGGTGCTATTCCCTGCTGGGCTTCCCATGAAGTAAGAAACGTTGCTTTATCACCCTCTTCTACCATGATGTTTCAGCCTTGGAACCATATAGCCATGAACTGGATCCTCCCAAAACATGAACCAAATTAATCCCATCCTCATTTGTGTTGTGAATTTTGGGTTTTGTGGCCACCAATGGGAATGCTGAATAATGCATACCTGTTCCTTCCTGGAAAACCTCTAACCCAATTAATGGGTTACCCTGTGCCTCACATTTAGGAATCATGGTCTCTTTTCCACACACGCAGTAATGATGTGCTACTGCTATTGCCACCATAATACATCTCATCTCTATCAACCGTTCTCTGCCCCTCTGGATGTGGCTTTTGGCTAGGCCTCTACCGTTAGTTGGGTTGCTGGAGTGACCTACTTGTTAATTCCCTCCTCCAAGACCTCATGGTCTGGGTGGAAAGTCTGTCAGTATATTTCATCAGCTGCATAATGTGCATTAATGAAGGTGGGAGATGACACCTGTGAGCCTTAGGATCCACCCCATCATCTCCAGCAGCATCTTAATATTTATTCATATCCGAACAAAAAGTAAGAATGTTGGAAATGTAATAGCTACAAATGTCCATGAATTCAGTTACTTCTTTGCTGTTTTAAATACCCTGTGACACCTAAGAAAAATTTTTGCCTATCAAGATAGAATCTAAAAATATAAATATTCCATACTGTGGATGGTCCTACCACTGCAGAGTTCAGGTATTTATTCTCTTATCTGGTACCAATTCTATACTTCATATCCCCAACGCCATCCGAAGGTTGGCTTGTTTGAATTTCCTGTCAGCTTTATATCATAAATGTACATACATCCAGGAGACTTCGGTAGGTCGGCAGGGTACTCTGCATTTTGGTGCCTTCTGGCAGTAGACCTGTGGAGCTCTCCACTGAGGTCGTGCACTTCTGTGCTTAGGCCTCTGCCTGCTGTTCTGCAGAATGAAGTCAGAAGGGTGTGGGACACGAAGAGGACTGAAGCTCGCCGCAGGGCGAATGTAATCGTAAGTTCCCAGTAAGACAGTTACACTTGTGCAAAAGCAGCCCTAGCAGAAGAGATGAGGTTCCTTCTTCTCTACTTACTCAGAGCAGAGAGTCAGTGAAATGAAGCAATGAGTGGATATTTGGAAGCACTCAAGGGGAGTATCTTTGTCTTGGATGTCAGATGGGTGTGAGATTGTGAGGTTGCCTAGGTGGATGTGACGCCGAGGTGGACGTGACGCCTAGGTGGACGTGACGCCTAGGTGGACGTGAGGCCGAGGTGGACGTGACGCCTAGGTGGACGTGACGCCGAGGTGGACGTGACGCCTAGGTGGACGTGACGCCGAGGTGGACGTGACGCCTAGGTGGACGTGACGCCGAGGTGGACGTGACGCCTAGGTGGACGTGACGCCTAGGTGGACGTGACGCC
>PVLA01011859.1:0-49243 GCA_004027455.1 Hydrochoerus hydrochaeris | reverse complement strand
AAAGGGACATAAGAAATGGCCCAGATGTTTGTTACTTACAAAAGGAAGTGACAAGGATACTTCTAACATGGCAAAATAAAAAGTCTTTAGGGGATAAGAAAAATTGTAAATTGAGTTAGATAAACATAAATTTTACAAAATTTATATATTTAAAATTAAATTCTCTGTGAACATCTAGTAGGCAATTAGAAATACAAAGTCCAAAGACAGAAGAGAAATTGGAGCTAAGACACAAATTTTTCTGGGAGCTGAAGCCTAAGGTTTGCATGTGCAAGCATGAAAAAATAAATCATAGATGAGACTGACAGAGCCATGAAAATTTTGGAGTGTAACACATACATATGCACATGCACACAGGCACACACCAAAGAATAAATTGTCATCACCACAAAGCAGGTAAATAATGTTAAGTATAAAAGTGGTCCAATTGGAGGAGACTGTCTATAAACCTTCACAGTCAAAATTTCCAGTGAAAGAATGAAGAAGTCAAAGGTGACTCCAAGATTTAATCCTTGAGTGACTGGACACTTAATGGAAAGAGGAGACTTGAAAAGCACTACTTTAGAGTGGGAAGTGCATTTTTGCTTTATTTGTTAGGTTCACTGTGATGGAATCTATGTGTGATAAGTTTACTGGGCAACTGAAGAAGAAGCTAGAACACGGGTAAACTGATGTGAATTATGGTACTAGACACAAAAGTATGTCACAATTAACTAAAATTTATTAAAAGTCATTTGATCATTTCATGTATTTAAAAAATACCATCAGATAATAACCTGACACCTAAAATATTTCAGGAGAAATTTTAACTTCATGTGATGCTTGATCCCTACAAAAAAACCATAAATTATTATTATTTTCACTGTAAAACATGGACAGAAGTTAAGTGACTAGTGAAAGTTACACAACTATAGTGAGAATAATCTACCACAATAATTACTCTGAGTCCAGAGCTTGTCTTGGAAGAAATATGTGATACTTAAGGTTTTAAATATTCTTTGACATAAAATTAGTTTATTCTGCTGCAACTGAAGAACTAAATTATTACTTTAGTGATTATTTGAGACTACTCAGGGAACAAAATCTATAAGAGAATTTGAAAAATACTAAGCAAAATTGATTTTCCTCTTCCAGAAACAGAAAACACTCTAATTACCTAAAATATGCATTCATCAAATAAAGCACGTATTTCACAATATATGTGTAAATACTAGCTATGTATATGTAGATATTACTTTTATAAGCCTTTTTAATAATATTCAAGCTTTGTATGTTTCATAAAACTAAAACAAGAAATTTTTTACTAAACTATATGCAAATTTCCTGGTTACTGCTTTAAAGTTATTTTTACAAAACTATATATCACTTGGAAACTTTGATGATTTTCTCTTTATAAACAATGATTATGATTATAAGACAATATAACTGAAGACAAGCTGCACAGTAGTAGTGACACCTGAAACAAGAACAATGAGTTCCCTCAAGATGAACTTCTTCATACACTCTTACAATTGTGAAAATAATCAGGTGGTATGCACTAAAAATACATATTACAGAAAATGAGCAAAAATGATGTCCTTCAGAAATAAATGCATAGTAATATAATCTCTCTTTTACTTTAATATGTAACAATGGAACCATACATTTAATCTAAGAATATCTTAAATTGTTCAGGATAATATAGAAGATAATATGAAAGCACAATTATTACACACATACATACACTACTACGTGGCATCATTTATACTTTACTCCTTTTTATAGCCAAAATCAATCCATCCCTATTTCTTTTATTTTTCATTGTGGAGATCTAAATTTCATTTTCAATATATCTTAAGAGCTACATACTCTATTATTGAATTTTCAAGAACATCAAAGCAATTTGCTCCTATGAATAAATTACAAAGAGGTGTTGTAAGCAAGTAATTGATTATATTTCTTAATCTACCTCTAATAAAATACAATTGAATACCGTGCATAATGAATATCTTTTTTAAATAGAAATCTTTATTTCTTAGATTAGCATAGATCTTTCTCACAATAGAACTTTGTGAAAACTGGATCAAAGATAAGATTATGTTAGAAAACTAAAATGAGTTTTCAATGCTGAAAAGTTAACAATTGTAGTAAACTGTGTATACTGCTTACTAAAATCACTTCTTTACTGTCCAAACTATATCCTATTAATTCTACAGTAGATCAAAGTAGATTATAAGAATTTAAGTACAAATCTACATAATTCTGTAGACATCTTATCTTTGCTGAATTTAATGTTAATCAAATGTGTTCTCTTCATTCCCAACATATCTTCTGACTTTGATTTTGGAATACAGGCAGATTTTTAAAATTTTTAAAGAAATCCACTCACAGGCAATCAGAAATTTCTTCTACCCTAGTATCCTGGTGGAGCTTCTATATTTAGTATCATGCTTATGACTATTATTTCCAAAATAATTTGAGCTAAAATAGTTTCTCTTGTGAAACAAAAATGTGTCTACCTCAGTAATGCTGGTGTTGGAATGTTTAAGTCACTGTACAATTTTTGGGATAAAACAAAGTGAAAGATAATCTAATCGGGAGGATGAGTCATCATAAACTCCAAATTTTTTCTCACCATGTGAAAATCAACATTACATAATTTTAAGTTCATTTCCTAAATATCACCATTAACCACATCTTTCTCTTCCTGTCAACTACTTACCAATTTGTAACACACAGTATTCTAATTCAGGCCCTCACATTTATTTCTTACAATCATCTCAAAAAGTTATTTTACCAGTGATTTTGAGGAGCTCATTATGGTTATTATTAAACATAATGTCTAAAGAATAGATGAAAACCTTGCAACCTGTGATATTTTCCTTAAGATATAACCAAGAAAGTTATAATCTTGTAGAAATTTTCTACATATGTAAATATACACACACATATGTATATAAGTTTTAATATTATGTATGTTTTGTTAACATTGTTTGGCAGTTTCATTGGGCTTTTTATAAAAATCCACATAGCCATACCCTTAGTGATATTTTTTCTAACGTTTGAAAAACAAATGTGAAATGTCAGAACACAAAAATGAAATAAAGATCAAAATTTTATACAACCTTTCTAAGTATATGATTTCTGAAGGCTTGTTTGGTTGTGTGTGTGTGTGTGTGTGTGTGTGTGTGTGTGTGTTCCATAAAAATCAACTAAATAAAGATGTCATTCTATTTAGGTAGGTAAATATATATATATATATATATATATATATATATATTCACATTTAGATATGTCTCATTGACTTTGCAAGCACTTGTAAGATAATGTTGCCTTATTTCTGAGTTACTGTATCCACTTAAAATAGTTAAAATGGTAACAAATCTGAACTTAGACAAGCTTGAAAACAGCTATAAACTGTATATGCAAATATCTTTCAAATTTCCACTCTACCCAACATCATAGTTACTATCTCCTCAGTCCCACGTACTTGCTAAATAATTTCATCAGTCTTCTGATTTCTAAAAAAAGTGGTCTATTCTTACTATTTGCATTTCCGCAACTTCTTTTTTAAAATGCTTTGAAAAATAGTCAGAATCTCTAATTGAAAGAAAAAATTGATCATTAATTTTCTTTTTTTTATGTTGTCTTACTAGCTCCAGCCTGCTAGAATCTATATCAACAATTTTGCTCACTCATCTTCTTTCTGTGTTGTCCAACAGCTTAGCCTTGAGCTATCTGTTTTTCTATCTTCATACATTCTTCGTTATAGATTGAAGCACATTTAACCCTATCAGCACTGCCATTTCAGCTTAGTGTTCAAATCTTCTGTCCTATTTACATTTCTCTTGCCGCTGGGACAAGATATCTGACACCCAAAATTAGAGAAAGAAGGGTTTATTTTGCTCAGTTTTTAGAGGCTTCAGTCCATAATCATCTGGCTCCAAGGCAGAGTAAAGCATGGCAGAGGAGCAACAGTTCATGGTAGTAGAAGAAGCAAAAGCAACAAGAGCAAAAGAGAGGCGCGCTGAGAGAAGACTTTTTAGGTCCCTTATGTCATATGTAGGCTACACTGCTAGGGTAGGTGTAACACTCACATCCATAATTCCAGCAATGGACCGTGAATCAATCACAAATTCTAGAAGCCTGCCCCCATGACTGCATGAGGCTTTGGGTGAATATCCAGATTGAAAACCATAACATTTACATTTTAGTTTCATTGTTTCCATGGCCCATGCCTACCAAATGAAAGTTAATATAATTTATTAGACCCTCATAATTTTTGTCTTGGACTATCTTTTTCAGAATCATTATATTGAATAGAATTGGCATAGTGTACCTCTGCTTACTGAGCAGTATTTTAACAAAACAAAACAAAACAAAATTCTCTTCAACACAAATGAAAGGTAGACTTTATTACTGCTCAGAATAAAAATTTGGTGGCCCTAAACTCAGTTTCCTCAGTTTTAGTGCAAACCCATTTCCTTTGTAGTGTTGTACAGGTCACTTTAATATGATTCCCTGAGATCTGGAGGCCAGGAAAATTCACCTCAAACACAAAGTGTCTGATTTTTGCTGTGCCATAAGTATGCAGAACCTTGACTCTAACCCAAGAATCAAACCATTACTCACACAACTCTTTAGAGTTCACCTTTTAATTTGATTATAATTATAAAATTAAATTTAATTAATTAAATAAAATTTAATTATAAAATTTCATAATCTCCTTGTCCAGGCCTTTTAATTTTTTTATTTCCATTATTGAACAAAGGTTAGCATCATGGTTGATTTGTAGACAATGCTCAATTAAATAATGTAAAATAAGTATGTTATCCAATAAATGTTTATAACTATAGAACTAAAAGACAGTTCTTCTCAACCAATATTATCTTTAATAATTTTTAGAATTATGTTATAGTACAATCTCCTATAATTCTTGTGCTACTGAATTTTAAATACATAAATTATATATTAAATTTTTATTATCAAATGGATCATGTACTCTTTTAGGACAGAGACTTTTTCCTTCTTTGTAACTCTGTGTCCACAGAGTATAATATTTGCTATGTTGTAAAGACCTATTAAATTTATCCACTGATTTATTAAGTTTTATTTTTAATAAATTCCATAGTGGTCCATTTTTCCATATTATTTGCAACTTATCTACTGACTAATTTAACTTCAACATAAAGAATAATGAATAAAATATAATCCTTAGTTATTTGAACAGGTTTGTCCTTTTTTAATATAAACACTTCTGGTTGTAAATAGTTTGTAAATATTTCAATTATGGGAGTCATTTACAATATTCTCAAGCTTTGCAGCATACAGACTGTGGAAGTTATGTCCTCAGGAAGTCTCTTTAACAATGTTTTCATATCAGAATAGATTGTATAGCACTATATTTCAGATTTCATATAGCATTTTATATGTGTTGAATGAATACACATTATCTTTCACATTATTAGGCATGAAAGGAAATATGCAATGAATGAGGAAAATGAAATGAGTTACCTACATCACAAATACACATAAGGAAACACAAACACACATTCACATAGGCACATTCACATTTATGAAAGACCTAGTACTAAAAAGTAGGTCTCTTAGGTCATAGCCCAGAGCATTTTAGTTCTTCACTTTATAAGCCCTTGATAATAGAGGAAGGTCCATAAAAGTTTAACCCAAAAGTAAAGGAAATATGCACTTTGGGCTCAAAATGGAAAGACCCCCAAGTCACTTTAGTTAAAATTATAAACCTTCTTGAATTGGGCAATATTTACAAGATTACTTCAATAATTCATTTTATTTTGGGATTCCATTACATGGAGCAGAGAAGGAAAATCTGCTTCAATATGCATCTGTCCCTGAAGGTCACCAGAACTCTGAGTTTGTGTCTCACAGCACAGAACAATGAAACCATAGATGGAGGAGGCATCATTTGGAAGCAGGGAAGTTTATTATGAAAGTGAAATAGGCAAAAGAGAATGCTCCTGCTCCTGGAGGAAACCTGAAAGAGAGTTACTAGAGAGGATGTTTTGTCTAGGTGCTTTTACTGAACTGAGAAGGAAGTGTTTCCCCTTTCTGACTACTGGGATGCAGTGGTCCCTATCTGATAAGTAAAATAACCATTACCACGAGGCCTTATAATAAAGATGATTATGAACTGCTCAAATTTTCCTGGGCGAATACCAGGTTTGTCTCATCGGAGGCAACCTCTGGCTGCTGAAGACACCTGTTAGTTGTTTGTTTCCAAATGTCTTCTGCAGCAGTTCAGGTCTTTCACCAATGACTACTTTTTTGTACCAGTCTGATTTGTTTATCTTTGACCCTGTTCTGTGGACCTAACCTCCTGTTCTCAGTGTACCTCCTGCCTTGTATGAAGCACTCTTGTCAGTATAAAATGGGCTATGTACAGAAAATTAATTCATTGGAAGGTTTCCTCCACTAAAGTGTTGTTGTCCTCTTACACATGATGTTTAAAATTCAAAATGTTAGGTTTAGCAGCTAAATCTGCTAAAATATGTCTCTTTGTATACCTCTGTAACAGACACTTATCACAGGGGAACTAATGATAAATTTCAGGATGAATACGCGCCCCATAAATGTTTTGTATGTACTTATTTTGCATGTAAGCATTTTTCCAGGGAATTTTTCAGGATTGATCAGATCCTCAATGCTTATGGGAAAATTAAGGAGACTGTAAAGAAAGAATGTTTCTAGGATATAGGTTAGTAGATGAGTAATGTTAACAGAGCCATAAAAATTTAAATTCATTAATATTCATTTTATTGTAAAACAGCTATAATCTATTGCTTTCTTTGTTTATTTATTTGGTTTTGAGGCAACTGGGATCTGGCACAGAATTTCTCTTCCACTGATCAGAATCTCTGGTCTCATTTTTTTGTTTGTTTGGTTTAAGACAGGATTTGGCTAAGTTGCCCAGTCTGACCTTGAACTTTTGATCTTCCTGCCTCAGCTTTCTCAGTTGAAATTAAATTTCTCAGTATATGCCACTGTATCTAGCTACACAATTTCTTATAGAGGGAATTTTCCTTGTAAATCAACTTCTTTTGTAAAGAAAGTGTTCACTCTCCAATCCTTTTATAGATCCTACAGGAAGCCTTACAAACAATAATAACAGGCTTTAAAATCTTGGTGTCAAGCGTCTAATTCTTCAAACTTGGTCATCTAAGGTTTTAATGTTTATCCTTCTGGCACAGCTTCAGTGCTATCACTCAAACAGCTCTTCATCATGTCTGCATCATGTCTGCATCTCTAGTCTACAAATTTACTCTCCAATTTACATCTTCTGTTCTCCCTCACTTCACTAATTAATTTAGAGTCCATGCTCATTGTTATACCATTCCTGCTTTGTGCATGTTTCCTAATTTATAATATCTCGGCTAAAAGACCACCAGTAGGCAAAGATATCTATTTGATGATGAGCTTTTGATAATATATCTCAGAACAGCTGCTGACTTGTATACTAGATCCTATCATACACCACCTCTCCACAAACTACAAATTTGTTCCTGGAATGTTTAATTTATCCTATAATATAACTTTCTGTTTTGACCAAACTAATCCTGCGATGATATATAGACACACTTTAAAGTAAGATGGAGGTTGTCAGTAGAGGGATACAGAAGAGAAAGAAAAAGAAGGAAACAGCACAACAGTAAAGGGTATTTTCAATATAGATATTCTAGTAAGAGCACAGAATAAAAACTGGGGAAAAGGGCAACATAAATGAATAGATTGTGTAGTGAAAAAGTAATCAAACAATGAACTCCATGTACAATGGAGGTTGAAGAATTGTTGAATGCTGTAGTTGAGTTAGAAATACATGACTAACATAGAATGGTTAAATTTGATTTGTATGCTAAACCATAATTATTGTGAAGGGAAATAACTCCAGTTTTCCCATGAGTGTAAAAGGGAGAATGGATGAGTTCAGGCATCAGTGGAATAATTACATGGTTACAGAAGAAACATAATCAAGGCAATAATAGTGATGGAAAGAAAGACAAGTTATCTAGATGTGAAAGCCTTGCATAAATGTGGGGTGAGGGTAGGAGCTGACATACAAGTAAATTCATGAGGAGCTTCAATGTAATAATGGGAACTTTAGAAAACTGAGTTGTTTGAAAAAGAGCTAATTGAAACAAAAGGGGTACCATCTATTCCCACAAGAGAGCAAGAGAAAATATAAAAACAAGCAAGCAAAATAACAAAGCAGCAAAAAAATCTTTCCACTTGAGAGGGAGGTAGGGAAAATGTCCTGAGTGAGCAGTCAATTTTTCAGTGGAAAAGACATGTGAAGTAGATTGATGAAGGCAAGATTCCTGGTCCTTCACAGTCTCATGATGCTGGGGAATAAAAGCACAATGTTATCCTTGGGGTAGCTGTTCAAATTGGCTATTCTAATGGGATATTAAAATTAGCCCAGATTTATATCCACTAGCCCCAGGAATACGCTCTAGTCTATTTAGTGCATTATAATTTCACCTGATTAAATATATTTATATTTGAGCCCTAGCCAAGAGAATGAGTCAGAACTTGTTCATTTTGAGTAATAACACACTTAGATGGAAAATAGAGGGGGTCAATTGAATTTACCCTAGAAAAGTTCAACAGGCAATCAATTTTGTAGCCAGATCTTAATGACACACCCAAATTTAAGTGGTCAAGTATATAGTAAAATCTTTGAAGAGTTGTCCTTATCTTTAATTACATATTTCTAGTAACTAAGGATAAAACTGATCTGAAACAAAATTTTAATTGCATTCAGAAAAGAATTTTCTTCTCGGTATTTCATCTACTATGAAAATTATAGATGATTATAAAATCAATTTTACAGTTGTTACTGAACAAGAGAAACTCAGAATATACCAGTAAATGCATAATTGTCAGTTAACTTTTTATACAAATGAGAAGCCACTTGTGAAATTAGCTAATCTCAGGAAGTTCATGATAAATTTAAAAAATCAAATAACGGAAACTGGATCCTCTTTCAGTCATGTCATTTTTAAAGATAAAAATGCTCATTTTTCTCACAATAGTATCTGCCAACTTTTTTTTAACTATAAGTTTCAGCTGATCAAAGTGCACTCTAATTTTATTTAGCAAAAGGTAGCAAAATGACATCATTATCCCCATAAAATAGTCTTAATATTTAAAATTCAGAACATAATCTCTTAATTTTATGTTTGTTCATAGTTACAAAATTCCCTGCAGTCCATGCTAATTTTAATAGTTGAATTTCAGAGTGAGCAAATAAAAAGATAAGAATATGAACAATTAACATTTGCATAGTAATAATAGTTGAAAAGTGTTTTAATGTATTTTACTTTTTTATTTAAAGAGAAAAAAATGTAAAGGGTAGAGACAACACAGAATTTTAAAAAAAAGATAAACAGTAAGAAATCACTAGTTGATAAATTACATATTGTCCTCTTAGAAATAGTTGCTCAAGTTATAAAATTAAAGCATACAAAGTAGACAGTCAAACAGTGAGAGTGTAAACAGCTACGCATGCATGAATCTCTGCATCTATTTCTATACTTTCTGTCAAACAGTGAGAGTGTAAACAGCTACACATGCATGAATCTCTGCATCTATTTCTATACTTTCTGCATCTAGGGAAGAAGAAAACTTAGCAAGACAAAACAAAACAAATTCCTATAAAAACATGAAACCAAAAAGTTGTATGAAACCATAGTACAAGGTGATCTACAATGATTACTGTATTGTTTCTTATTATCTTCAATAGAATGTGTACATCATAAGGCATAATTAAATATAGCAGTATAATTGAGTATAGCAGTAAATAATAATAGTAAACATAAAACATTGTAGACAGTATAAAACTTCAAGGTAATAATCAAACCATAGTGGATATTCTAGTGGATCTTAACATCTTAAGTGAAGTTGCCTATACTCAGACTTGATACTGTCAATCATAACAGCTTTGAATAAAATCCTATCAATACAAAACCGCAATCAAATGAACAAACCAGATTTGACTATGATCAAGCATGGTAAAACAGCGTAGGTTTTGCAGAGCTTTAGATTAAGTTAATAGGAAATTAAGGATGATTACTGTATTACATCCTGTTATTTTCGGGATTACTGTCTGTGCCCTCAAATCTAGTACAGGTAGAATGACTAGAACAGAATATAATACATCCAAGCAGAGTAGTGTGAGTAATGTGGGTTTTAAATCCTGATGCACTATTAACAATATAGCGTATCAAGGCCATCTATGTTAGAGTTTCTAGTTATCCTTCTCTGCCTCATTTTTGCCATGCTATTTTCCTGCCTTTGTTTGTCTACTTTTCTCTTTCATTCTACTGCCTGCCCCACTCATTGAGGCCTTTGAAAAGTGTTTTAATGTATTTTATAAGGTAGGCAATCATTATGTCCTCCACACATAAGGATAAGGAAGCTTAGAAAGTTAAATATGTACAAAACCTCGATAACCATTAAAAGCAATTTGGAGACTTATGATCTTTTTATAGCATAAGCACACAATTTTTGTATGCTTTCATCTTGATACACTTTTAAAGGCACTAATTTAAAAAATGAATAAGGCTTTTGAAAGTAAGAGTCTAGAAATGTGAATAAAAAAGTCACAGATTACAGAAAGGGCTTACAAAAATACTATACACAAAAAGATTTGTCAACAGTGAGAGCATTTGAAAAAATGTATACTTGAGAAAGCAAGATTATTTTTTCAGTTGGAAAAATGTTCAAACAGCACTGAGATTTTAAGGGATTTGGTGTGATAAAACAAAATTTTAGTGGAATATCTGGGAAAGAAACAAAATAGGTAGGACAAGGAGCCAAAAGCTAGTTTTATTTAGTCAGCTTTTATATCTGACTGTTTAAAAAGGAAAGATTCTCCTACAATTACTCATCTTGCATTTGGACTGAATCTCTTTGATTTGCCCAGAAGGGTTCTCCTGACTTAGAGTGCTCAGGAAGGAAGAACAACTCAAAGAACCATGAGTGGAATTTTCCATCTTTGGCTTGTCATGTCTCATTTTACATGATCTGAGCCACACTAGAGCTAAATAATTTTTACAGAAAAGAAATAATTTACTTAGAGAACAGAGCATGATAATTTACAAAACTTAACCAATAATAAAAATGATTTCTTTTTTTAAATTGACTTTCAAAGTGAGTTTTAGGCTTGCAAGGTTACTTTTCAGATTCTTTTGGAGTAATTATATTTAGTAAAAATAATTTACATTGTTGATCATACAAAAGTAATAAATATATAGCTAACTGTCCTCATTTAGTTGAATTTAAGACTAAAATGAAAAAATGCAATATATTAACTAGTGTTAATTTCCTACTTTTTTTGAAATTCCATATAATTTTTATCCTTCTTGTTTTATTTTTAAAATAAAAATAAATAAAATTAAAACATGTACTGGAAGCTTAATTACAAACAATTTTTGCCCATCTCAATTTTAACAGAAATTTGTATTTTAAGAGACATTTACATCTGAAAAATGACACAATATAGTTTAAGTTATTACAAGTAAAATTTTTACGTTGAATTGTCAAGAAAAGCTGTATATAAATTGCTAATGAGTAAGAATGTGACAAAAACAGAGTGAGTCTTTTGGAAGTTATAATCTATTATTGAAGTACAGATGATCATTTTTAAAATAATCAATAGTTGAATAAAACAAAAAAACACATTTTGCATATACTTTTCAGCTTAATTTGATAGTTGACTAATTTTTGCAATTTCCTTCTTAGAGCAACAAAAATTCCCAAAGTCCTATTTTGCATATAACTTATTGTTTTACAACTTAAGACTGATAATAAGAAAAGAATAATTTTACACCATTTAATGCATACTCTTTAACAAAGATTTATTGGAATGATTTACATTTATGCTATAGCAAACCTATATATAAAGATTACTGAATTATATTATTCTATACTGAGAAGATACAAATAGCTCAGAATTATTATTCATTTTACCTTCTTAAAAAATTACCATCTCAAAAGTTAGCTAACTATACTATATAATAGAAGCAGTTGATTAAAAAAAAATTTTTGCTGGTATGGAGTCTCCCTGTGTTGCCCAGGCTAGACTTGAATTCTTCATGCCCTGCTTCAGTCCTCTCAATAGCTGGCTGATATTCATTTCAAACCAGTTACATTAGAGCACACTTTAAAGTGGTAAGAGAGAGATGTTCGGTTTTTGTTTTGCTTTGTTTTCTTTTACAGTCTACCAAGGACCCACAACTTTACCTTTTATTGAACTCTTCTGTAATATTTATTAAAATTTTGTTCATACACAAAATAACTTTACTATACCTTTATGACAAAATACTTTTATCTATTTTTTTCCTGTACAGAAATGAAAAAGAAGCTCATGCATACATACATGTTTTCAGAAACCATTTCAGAAGATGCAGCATAACTGTTTGGCACTGAGAAACACTGACTGAATACCCTGTTTCTATCTCTGTCTGAAAGCCAACCTTACTTATATTTTTTTCATTTTTTTCATAACTGACAGATCGAAAGTAACTGTAAGCATTACCCTTGAGTTGGTCAATTCTGAATGAATTCTCCCTGGGGAGAGAATCTCCAAGCTGATTTCCGGAATTGGTTTGAGTCTGACAAAGATTGTAAATTTTATTGAATTCTAATGAAGTTATCGATGTGCAGATAATTATGTTAGTCTATCAATTTTCAAACCTATTGTAATAGCTACTCAGGCAATGTATTCCTTAAAATAATATCTAGGGGGCCAAATATTTGAAGATTATTAATTCTATTGAGCATCTTTATTCTGTCATTTACACAGTAATCCAGTCTCTAATAATCTTTGATCTATTGCCAACTATTATATACTCTGTATATTACTTCAATATGTTCAGTTAAAGTATCCATTTAACCGGCAATGCCTACTACAAAAAATATTTAAAACTATGGAAAGTGAAAATGAGCTTTTTTTCTGCAGTGTTTATATAAAGAGCCATTAAATCACATTAGTTGTTGCTAAAATCATGTTGGTTGGCAAATGTATATTCTTTCTTACATTTCACTCCGTTATGAATCTTGAGCTTATTATCTTAATTGTCCAGTTAAAATGAAGAAACAATTTGCTTCTCACTTTATTGCAGTATCTCTGTTTGCTTGCCCCTATTATTGTTCTGAACTGAGGTTAATAAATTTAAAAAGCAACATAAATGGAAAGATAAATTTAATTTTAATGTTTTCTAGGTATTCAATCTCTTTTGCTCTGTTGACTTTGAAGTAAACATTAAAGGAAAATGAACACTTAAAAAATACCATTCCATCACTGTGATTGAAGCCTCAAGGTACAAAAGGTAGTAAAAAATGAAGAAAGGAAGAAATAGAATAAAAGTGTATTGTATTTGATATGACTTGTTCTTTGGTTATTCTGCTCACTATAAGAGAAAATTCTTCAAAGTATGAAATTTAATTTTGATATTTTGTGAACACTTTTAATGTGGCTTTTTAAAAATAGAATACCTATGAATTTTAAACTATTGCAGTCACCTTAAAAAGCAATAGGGTTTATCCTGAGGCCAGCAGGTAAAAATCTATAAAGACAGGCTAAAAAAGATTAAGTGTTCTCTGGGGAAGAATGTAATTAAGAAAGATTTCAGTGAAATATACAGAACTGAACATGATAGAAATAATGTCAAGCAGACTATTTTCCACTTAAGGAAGATAACAAGACCAGAGTTCAGGAATGGGACTCGGGAAAAAAGGAAATTCAAGGCAGATGTCAGGAAGTACTTTTTCATAAAAAGGATCACAAATACTTGGGGAAAAATTCTAAATAGAAAAGCTAAAGGTGATGGGAAATCATTGGATATCATGACTGAAAAATCTTTGATACTCAGTTTAAATATGGAGTATAATAAAATGTATACCTTTTTTAGCTTTACATGCTTATTTTTTACTTTAAACATGTTCAAACTAAAAACTTTTATGAATATGATTGATTATATATTATGACAATTTGCAAAAGGGGTGGAGGCAGTACTAGTTTAGTAAATAACCCTTTCAATCCACTACATGTAAATCAGCAAATCACCTCTGGAATTGACACTATCTTTTTCATTCTAAGTTTATGCTTATGCCAGTGGCCTGAAACAAGTAACAATGTTCTGGCTCTGAGTTTTCTGAAATATAATTACTTACAGTGGTACAATCATATATATTGAAAATTGTTGTGAGAACTGTCACTGTTCCAAAGATGATTAGATTCAACTCCTTTTTTTTTTTTTTTTTTGTACCAGAGATCAAACTCTTGACCTCGCACTTGCAAGGCAGATGCTCGTGCTGCTGAGCTAAACCCCCAGCCCTCAACTCCTTACTTTTGTACAAATGCAAATAAATACTCATTAAATTTCAGATCCAGAGCATATAATCAGAATTTCTCATACCAACTTGTCCTTGTGGAACTCAGAACCAGTAGGTCCAAGATTCTTTTTTTCTTTTCTCCCACCCTGCATTGACATGCTACTTGACTAAGGCTGGACCAAAAATTATATTTCAGAAGTCCTCGAGGTTGGAACTTGGGACACTGGAAACACAAGCAGCCAGCTCACCATTCTGGCAAGTGGCTGTGGCCTGGCAAGCTGCAGCCACCCCAGTGCGAGAACCATCGGCGTTTCCTGAGCTCCGTGCCATGTTGGAATTTGGGGCCCTGGGAAAACAAGCAGCCCTCTCACCACTGGTAAGTGGCTGTGTGAGCAGGCTAAGAATCAAACATCCACCCCACCCCAACCCTGTTAGCAAGTGGGAGCCTGAGATCTGAGTATCTCTTGAGAGGATCAATGTATGCAATATAGCAAATATGGGGGATTTCCTTCTACCATCTCTTTGAAGGCAAATATCTTTATCACTATTTTGCTCTGTTCTGAGTAATGGTATTGCTCTATTCAATATTTTGTTTTTGTAAGTTCAGTATTTCCTTCCATCTTGCTGTACCTGATTGAAAGAACAACTATTGTGAAGCAAACGAGATACACTATTGTATGTATTACTGTTATGCTGGTAACCTGCTGTGAAGTTTTATACCAATTTCACTGCATTGTCTCAATTGGCTTTGTTCTGTCTTGTTCTGGTGTATTTTACTACCTTCAAAATAATAATAATAATAATTTTTTTAAAAAGACATAACAAAGTAACAAAATACCTCCAAAAACTCCCAACTCCCTCAAAGCTGATCCATGGGGAATGGATGAGGAGAAACTCAAAAACAAAGCAACAGAATTATGTAAGTTGATTAAAAAGTAAATAACAACAATGAAACAGATCAGTAAGGTACTGAGCAAGCTGAAATATGATATAACTAAACAGATAATGGACTTTAAAACAAAAGGAGGAAAAGAAAATGCTCTAAAGGATATAACTGCATGTATGTTTAAGTTTGTAGGATTGATAACCATGTTGCTGAGTTTTTGTTTGTTGAACAGAACTGTTGCAGCCTCACTGTTTGAATGTAAACTTTGTATGCCTTAATTTTGTAACTTAAACAACTATATCTGAGATGACAATATGTAATTTATCAACTAGTGATTTCTTACTGTTTTTTTTTTTAAATTCTTTGTTTCTACCCTTTTTTCTGTTTTGCTTTTTTTTCTCTTTAAATAAAATTTTGAAAAAAGAAGTCCTCAATCTTTGCAGGTAATAGGGCTTACATAACATAATTAAGGTTTTTTTCACTAGTCAAAATTTGGAAGCATTTAATTAAAAATAAGACAAAAAATGATGAGATTTGGCTGATTTTCCAATTCCTACTAACATTCTTGAACTTTAGTCACTTATGTAAATATCTTTGGTGGTACATTGAAACCAGTTTTCAATAATATTGAAATAATTATTTAACTCAACACACATGATTTCAAAATACTAGTATTTTATGTATCAATAAGCCTTATTAATACATATGTGAGTTTTTTGGTAATACATTGCATTAATTATATTCCAGTCCAAATCACGTTCTAAAAAGTACCTGAATCTCAAAATAAGAGGATGCAGTAAGAAGTGCCTTCACCAAATACAAAATCTTGAACCTTCATTGTGGGCTTCACAAACTCCAAAACTATGAAAAATCAGTCCTTATGTTCCTAAGCAAAACAGAAACACACACACACACACACACACACACACACATGAAGTAGATATTTGCTTTATGCATTATGTGAACAAGTTGAAAATAGATGTATTTATTTAGTTGGCTTTCTACTTGTAGAGAATATTTTTCCAAAAGATTTCCTTTTCAATTTCATTTTATTTTTTGAATTTCAAAAAGTTCTTATTCCAAAATCAATATTGAATAACAAGTAATTTTCAGAAAAATATTATCGCCATCTTGTCCCCTCCAACATGTTTCCTTGAAATAAAGATAACTTATTAAATCCTTTTTATATTTGAATGTTATTTGCATCTAAGTAACACTGCAGCAATTCTGCCTATCCAGTTGTCAAAAACAGAAACATAAGAATCATTCTTATCTCTAGCTTTAGTTTTGTTCTTTTCTAAGATTTCTTAAAACTTTTTCCCTGTATATTTTCTATAATTTTTTTCTTTCTGCTCATGTCTAACATCCATCAAGCTACTCCCCTGCCAACAATTATTCCTCCTTTCAAAACATCATCCACATAACCTACAAAGTTATTCTGTCTAATGTATCTGGCTTATAAAAACAATGAAGTACCTATATTGAAGTTTATTAAAGTATAAATCATAAAATATTAGAACTCATTGGTTACACATTGTCCACAGGGCCAAGATTCAAACTCAGAACTAAAATTTCAAATGAAAAATTCAATATCTTTTATACTGCTAATGTTTTCCTCCCTAAGATGCCCCATGGGTTTCTGAATCACCTTTCCTTATTGTCAAATTACTTCTGTTTGTGTTTCAAGAAGATAGAGCATTTTATACTACATAAAATTATAAATTTATATGTTAGAAAAAATATTGTCTTGAAATAAGAAAGTCTAATAAGCTTTATTTTAGTTGCATAACTCATATTTGATGATAGAATTAGTAACTATAGCTCTAAAAGATGAAGTATGATTTTTCAGCCACTAGTCTATAGAGTTAACTAAATCCATAGTATATTGCTTTTGGATGGACACATAAATTCAAACACTTTGAATCCCAACTCTAAGAGCTTAACCAACGTTCAAAAAAGCTGAGTTTTCACACAGATGCACAGATGTATAATAAAGTTAGGATCCATGGAAATCACAAAAAAAAACTTTTTTCTTCATGTGTCTTACATACTTCTTTGATATATTTGATATCTTGTCAGTGAAGCCTTGAACAAGAGATCCCTAGTGAGTAGAACTAGCATTGATTTCACATAACTCTTGTGATTCATGGAACACAAATATTTGTAAGTCTTTGACTTAAAGCATTAACCTAAAACCATGTATTCAATAAAGCATAATTTACTCTGATTAATTGTAGTGTACATGTATTTATTAGAATTTTCAAATCAAGAAACTAGATACAGTTGTCTCTCAAAACCTATGAGAGATTGATTCTAGGATTTCACAGATATCCAAATCCATGAATTCTCAAGTTCTTCATTTAAAATGGCATAGTATTTTCATAAAACTTACATATATCCTCCACTATATTTTAAATTATCTCTACATTATTTATAATACCTAGTAGAATGTAAACGCTATGCAAATGGTTGTATACTTTAATGTTTAGGGAATAATGGTAAAAATTTGTGCATGTTTAGTTCAGATGCAGCTTTTTAAGAACATTCCATTGGTGGTTGGTTAAATCCACAGACAGAAAAAGTGGGCAGTATACACACTTAGTTTTACATTAAAAACCTATTATTGTTTGTACCAATTGTTCCATCTGGACAAAATTCTTGGACAAAACTTAGTTATACACCAATTTCTCTATTTCCATAGAGGCAAAAGTCCCTGTATTAAAATCATGTTACATACTTGATGAGTGTACAAAAATATAAATGCATGTTAATTACATTCTTAAATTCATTCATTTGAAAAGAATTTTACTAATAATTAAACTCAATTCATTATGCCAGGCTGTAAGGTATAGAAGAAATCAAAATGAATAAAATGGCATTACTTTTCTTCAGGTGTTTACAACATAGGAGACTGCATAATAGTAATAATTTTGCAAAGTGTGTAATAATTGTTCTGAAAATTCAGCATGGTCAGAAAAAAGGAACCAAGAGTGATGAAGATAAAACAAAATGTCTTGTGCACTTTGGGAAGCACTCAGTGTGAAATCTTAGTGATGACCTGGGAGGGCTTGTGAGATGAGGAAGGCTGGAGTACAGTGTCCAGAGGAGGAGCCCGGGGGGAGTAGAGCTGGGGCTGACATTAAGTAGGACAGGACACCAGGTCAGAGGGACAAGTCCACTAATAATGAACTGCACTGACCCTATGTTCAATCTGAAATAATGAGCCTGAAATAATTTTGTATGCTGACAAAAAACACTGAATGTCTAGACAAGAAATAAAGAACCTTGTGATTCACAGTGATAACAGAAGCAGCAAGAGTGTTGGCACTGTCTTGAACTGGTTCCTCAAGCCCCAGACTCTGCAGAAAGACTAAGTTATTTTCAATTCAGTGTTTGACCTGAAGACTGTATTTACTAATGAATATCTTGACATTAAGTTAAATTAAATGTATTATGCAGAAAGTTTCATAGGTAATTTAGATTTACATTCTTTGTTAGAAAGCCCCTTCAATAGTGAATTTGAAAAAAAATCATGAAACTTCAATCATTATTAGTTACTAGTTTTCTAATATGTAAATATTTTATATGTTCATATGTTTTGTTTATATGTTCGGCACTACACCAGAATTTGAAGAAGAAAATAATCATAGATGACAAGTTTATTTCTTAAAAATTTGTGGTTTAGCTAAGATTAGAGGTCCCATTTGGCCCAGCTATTCCCCTTCCGGGAGTCTTCCCAGAAGAATTAAAAACATCATCCACAGCAATATATGTGCACCCATGTTTACAGCAGCACAATTTGCAATAGCTAAATCTTGGAAACAATCCAAATTCCCATCAACCACAGATTGGATAAAAAAGATGTGGTATTTTTATACAAAGGAATACTACTCAGTCACAAAGAAGTTTCATGATAGCATCAATTGAAAAAATTTTTATTCCCATATCTAGTACTATGAGTAACTACTTTGAAGATGACAATGTGCAATGTATTAACTATTGTTATTCTCATTATTTTCTTATGAATTTTTTTACTTTCTTCAATAAGATAAAATCGTTAAAAATTTTGCTTTAACTGGGAATATAAACATGCAAATGTATTCAGAGAAAATTAAATGCAGAATACAGATTAAAACTGTA
This sequence comes from Hydrochoerus hydrochaeris, assembly GCA_004027455.1. NCBI lineage: Eukaryota > Metazoa > Chordata > Mammalia > Rodentia > Hydrochaeridae > Hydrochoerus > Hydrochoerus hydrochaeris. The sequence continues at coordinate 29,868 of PVLA01011859.1, read as the reverse complement.
TAGTATGCATTAAAAAGAAAAAAATTAAAATAATTATTTCTGTAATCTTAGATTAGATTGTGGCTTGTTAATTAGAATGTAGTTTTCATATGTACAATAGAAGATGTTTCAGTATTTAATTAGTACTTGTGTCTACATATGATTGGATACAATATTCACAGCATTTAAAGTATACACTCTGGAATCAGAGCACCAAAACTGAAATACAGTTGAAAATACAAAATTGAAATGTTTATTTTATGATAAGCTATTTTAAAATCTTTTAACTTGTAAATTTCACCTTTAAAAGATAAAAATAATTGCATCTACTTGATGAATTTTTATCAAGATTAAAACGTTAACTTATGTACACATGCTTAAAACTAATTTATGACAAAGTGGCTACTTCATGTTTTTTAGGTTTGGTTATTATTTTCAGCAACTGATTAAGTATTGTAAAGAATATCATATCCTCAATATTTATATTATGTCCAATCTACTACTACTGACTTACAAAGGCAGAGAAGGGGGAGGAAGAAGAAAAGAAGCATCAGAAATGACCAAAAATGGACCCTACCTTTGAAAAACTCAGATTATATTATGAACATAAATATGTATGCAATTAAAATATAGCTGCAATATTTTGCTTAGAAATAAGTGGTGAGGAATGTGGGTGGCTAATCTGAAGAAGGGGAGGTTTGTGAGAATTTCAAGGCCTGTGCGTGAAAAGGAGCGCCAGCATAAGCACAGAAATGGAAGTGTTAAAAGATGTGTAATACATAGAGGGAAAAGTTCACTTTGGCATCAGTGTTATGTTCATGGGGAAAATTGAGCTTGATACAAAGCTATAGTGGCAAATTAAATACAGACCATAGATTTTAGTATGTTGTAAAGATTTTTATATCAGAGGAACTCAGTTTTGTTTTTAGATTTGTATCATTTATTTCACATTTCATGTATTTTTACAGTAATTGTGAAGGAAAAGGAAAAGAAAGGCTTTTCTTTAATTCTAGTGACTTTTGATAAATTTATATGGTAGCTATTTTTGTTAAAAGTAAGAGGTATATAACATGTTTTATACTCTGCCATTGGAAATTTGAGACAGGCCCAGGGCTACAAGGCCCTCTAAATAATTAAGACATAACTATCAGGCTGTGATTCAGTAAATCACAGCGTTAGCCCGAGGACTGAAAAGGGCTTCAGATGGTCTCACCCCCGCCCACTGCAGTATCCTCTCTACAACATCGCCACCAAGCGGTTGTCGAGTTCCTGCCTGAGGAGTAGACCTGGGTTTAAATAAATAAATAAATAACCACTGTAACAAGTTAAACGTACAGGTAATCGATAAAAAGTGGTGTGTTTAAAATAAAACATGTCCCAGCGTTTATAAAGTCCTCCCATTCTTAAAGATTCGTTTTAAATAAAGTTTGAGGAAACGACTGTCTTCTAACTTTAAACTATTCAGTTTTACATTTTTTTTTTTGCATATGCAGTATTTCACACTGATGACAGGAAGCTGAAGCCAGAGATTAGTGAATATGAACAGAAGTACAGCAGAAGGAAAGAAGAAAAAAAGAGTAAAATGAGCAACACACTATAATGGCACAATGTGCTTCTATTTGTCTTTTTTTATTTAAAGAATGAGTATAGCTTTATTATAAAAGATTTATTAGTGCTACAAATAATTTTAGATTAGCTGGTATTTTTATTGACTCAAGTGATAAACATTTAAATGTTTACATGTTTAAAACATTTGGTAAAATATAGGCAGAATTTGAAATGAGTTGAAAAGAATGATCACAAATAATGAGATGTGTGCTGCTTGTTCCTAAATATACATCGAGTTCTCACTTCTTATGCCAACTCGATGTTCAGGAAATAATTCCATTAAGTTGATGCTACATATCTTTTCTGGCCTTATAAAGCCATAAAAAAAGGAAAAAAATCTAATAAAATACCCTAGCCAATAGTGAATCCAAATAAAATTTTCTCTTTGTAGAGAAAAGAATATAAATTATTTACCCAGAAAAACATTGGGTAACAGTGTTTATTCCTTATCACAACAAAGACAGTATTGTTTATTATGGGTACAATGTAATATCAACCCTGGACTTTGAAACTCTAGAATCTTCTTTTCTAAATTCATCTCACTATTACAGGATAAATCATCCATCCATCAATAAGATAAACTGTGACAAAAAGATATTTCATGTTCAAATATTAATCCCCAAATCATTCCTTCATCCATCTCAACAATATTTTTATTCATTTATATATTTGGATATAGTTCTTTGTTCCAGAATGACACAAACAAAGATGCACATGGACATACACACCCTTACCTAATGGAGTATGTAAAAGTGAATGACTTAAAATGAAGGCAAAATTATAAAATCAGGCCCAAGAAGCTCTACCAGGTAGTCCACTGAAGTTTCTCAAAGAACCATTAGATGAAACTTAAAATTGACTTTAAAACCTTTCTTCTCAGACTCTTTGGACCATAATTATTGTCATTTTAGAAGTGCTCATTACATTGACTCTGTCTCTACTTTCTGTGGCTGTCATCCAATGTCATTAGAGTCTTTTATTGCAGTTTGTTCAAATGAATACATACTGCTCTTTGAGGATCCCTGCTGATGAGGAACGCCAGCATAGCTTTTAGGAATGCATGAGCAAGGAAGCCTGGATGACTGACTCATTTTCCCTTCTGGAACAATGTAAAGAATATATCTCCTAACGCAGGCTCAGTCCCAGAGCCCACTATGTGTGTCTAAAATTATGGCAAACAGTAATTGCACAAAATTCAGCTTAGCATTCCAAGGTTTATTAATGGGTCTAAAAGTATTCCTTTTTCCTCTGACTTTATATTTCAGACTTTGCTCTCTACCAGTACTACATTACTACAAAGTCAGGCTGCTTTCCCTCTCTTTATCTTTTCCTCTTTTTTTTTCCTTTTTTTTTGTGGAGGAGTAGGTGGATGTTTAACCATATAGAATTAGGGGGTTGTATTTTAATGAGTACGTCTTCATTGTATCATTTTATCTCATTTCATTAAATGGCAAGTAACTTTCAATGTACCCTGTGTTCAAATATATTTGAGGATTTGATAAAATTTAAATAAAAAAAAAGTACAACTTCATACAAACATCATAGCACCAAATACAGGGTCTACAAAAACCCATTACTAAAAATCAAGTACTGAAAGCTAACTACATTTAAAAATACACAGCAATAACTTCTGTTCTATGAGCTTCCACAAAATAATCTACTTATTCTTGAAAAACCATACCAATGGTAGAATTATCATTTTATGACCTCTGTGGAAACTGAGACCAAGAGAAATTAAATAACTTGCCTAGCGTCACACAACTAATAGGTGGCAGATTCACACACACCCAAAGTTCTGGCTACTGAGCCAGAGAACTCTTCCACTAGATGATTCTGCTTCTCAAAGAGATTTTAAGTTTCTATGCTGACAGGCTTTCCCAGATTAGAGTTTTAGTCCTGTTCTTTCAGAAGTTCTGTCTTAAAACTACTTTTTAGATATTTTTGAGATGATTTAGATAGACAAGACAAATACATTCGAAAAATATGCCAAATAAACCTAATAAAACGATTGATTCTGGATGTGATTCTTCTCTTGTGCATAATTAGAGAAACTGTTGTAGCATTCTGTGGCTTGGTTTCTTAATTTAAAAAATCAAAATTTTCATGTAATTTATTTTCTCTATCATCAATGAACCTGAACATGAGTTGATTATATAAGCTAAGATAAACTTTCTTACACATCAATCTTGTATGAAGTAGTACTTGAACTGGTAGGACATCTCTCTAAGGATTCTGCTCTTTTTTTTTCCCCTCAACTGGTGAACATAGATCAGGGGCTAACGATCTTCTGGAATGATTTCCAAATGGAGTCACAGGGCCTCTTCTTAGATCTACTCCATCAAAATCTCTGGAAGTTTGGCACAAGAATGTGTGTTTTATTAAGATACCAGGTGATCCTTGCACACTACAAGTTGATAATCATCACTCTTGGACAAATCTTGGACAACTTGCTGACACATTCAAATCACCTGGGATCTTTGAAAAAGCAGGACTGAATAAATTGGAATCTTCAATGGCTCAACACCCTAGCATCTGGTTCTGTTGAAGCACATCAGCTACTTCTTGTCACCTGTGCACTCAGCACTGAGAGCCACTGCCTGCCTTTAAGTTCACAGAAGGGCATAAGAAAGGAAGCACGATGCTCGCTTCAGCAGCACATATACTAAAAGAAAGGAAATGCACACTTTGATTTCAATAATCTAGGAAAGATTAATGTAGAAGCAACTACAAAAATAAATAATTTGAAAGGTTTTATTTTTCATCTTGTGAAAATATTAATGCTCAAGCACACATCCTGCTTATAGTTTCACAGAATTAACTGTCCTGGAAGCTACTGTGTTGATTTCTTTTTTACCATACCATGGAAATATCTATGTTCTGAAATGATTGTGTAATGGCAGGCTTCATAACACATATTTGGGGGTTGTTCGTAGTTGTGTTTGTAGAGTTTCCTGTTCTAATAGTGGATGAACATACTAGGAATTAAATGTTTTTATACACCCTAATTTTCAAACCCAAGTTTTACCCTTGAGATTTAAATGCTGTTCGCAAGTGATGCTATACAGCTCGTTAAACCTCTTCACTCTTTCCATATGGAAATACTTTGTTTACAACCATTCTCTAGGGTCAGAGGAAAAAAGGGAAAATTATTCTTAAAATATGCTGGAAGTTTTATAGGGACATGCCATATAGTATATGCTCAAGTGACAATTGTGCATGCAGTGTGATGACCCAGGACTTTAACCTTGTGATTTAGACTGACATTCATATTTTAACTTCTGAGTTCAACAAATACTACTTCAACACTGTAATAAGGATGGATGACACACATATAATACCACCTCCAGAATATATTTTAGAAAAAAATTGATGCAAAACTTTTTCTTTAGAAAATATTATTTTTATGTTCCTAGCTTTGAAAATGAAAACAAAACATAATAAGACAAGTACAGAAAAGCATAATAAAAATGTGTGACTTACAAACCAGTTGGGTAGGGGCTGGGGATTTAGCTCACCAGCATAAGCGCCTGCCTTGCAAGCGCATGGTCGTGAGTTCAATCCCTGGTACCAATAAAAAAAAAAATATCCACAAACCAGTTGGGTAGAGAGGTATCCCTGAGTCATTCTGGTTAGCAGAAGTAATAGATATTTGCAGAAAATAACTTGATGACTAATAGAGTATAATAAATATGGTATTGTGGGGAGAAATAGCACTTTCTGATAGTACTTTTAGAAAGATGACAGAATTCAAAATAATTCAAGGAAGGTGGACTTTATATAAAAATAAGAAAAAATTAAATTTTCTTGGCTAACAGAGAGATACATTCACATAGATTTGAAAGGACTTACAAGATGGTGCCTATAAATAATACCTTGTGGGGGTGATATCAGCATTATAGGTGAGAGAAAAATCCAGTGGCTGGGATCTTGAGAGCATGTGTTCCATACAATGACTCTAAGTACTCTATTATTTTTATTAAACAAAAGCAAAACATACATTTATGGTTAGATAGTAACATTTTTCTAAACACTTTGATGTTCCTTTTTCCCATTTTCAACTACATCATATTGCTCCATGACAAGATGTACCTGGTAACTGGCTTCATATCTAATCACTCATTGCCTTCTCTGAGGACCAAGAATACCATTTAATCATGCCCCTCTCAACTACCAGAATCTTGGTAGTTGATTTGGGAGAATTTAGTTGCCAAGTTGGACTTGAAGTCCAACAGGGATACAATACACAAGAAGGTAGAGTCATTCGAAGTATCATGTGACAAATGCAGTTTAGCAAGTGCTGGCCCATAATGAGATAAGAAGTTAGCTGAAGAAATAAATAAACATGCCATTTCCCTTATCCAGAAAATTTTTCTTAAAAGTCAGCTGAATCTACTATGTACTTTGTAATGAAAATAATTTACATTGTAATGCAAGTTCCTTGATCATCATAGGCTAGTAACAAACAGTTCACAAATTAGGCAGCCATCTAAGGATTAAATCAGAATATTGCTGCTTCAGACAATCTTTTACAAATATAACATCTTTTGTGAAATGAATGGAAATTTCCAAAACATTATATCCTGGCTTTAACTTCCAGTACTTGTGTGGAACATGACCTGATGTGGAATATTTTGCTGATATAGTTAAATATCTGAAGGAGATATCACTCCTGATGATCTCAATACACTTTAAATCCAACTTCAAATGTCTTGATAAGAGGTAAAATGGGAGAAGAAGCAGGGAAGCTTCAGAAAAGATCTTAGAGATGCTTATACCAATTAAAGAGCCATTGCAGCTGCCAGAAGCTAAAAGAGTTGTGAAAAGAATCTCCTGTGGTTTATACCCAGCAAGTTTAGGGTAATTTTTCAGGAAACCCTAGAGAACTAATATTATGTCTTGGTAATTTACATCTACATCAACCTCTAAAATATCACATACACTCTTGAGAAATGTATTTTGTGGAATATTACATAGATATAAAACTTAAGGACAAAGATTCAGTAAGAAATTTATTTTTCAAATTCTAATAATCAAGCAATGGCCTCTCACTTATTTGGCTCAAATATATTTAATGTTTGTTAAACACTAAGAATTACCCACTTACTACATATAGCGTATCATTTGAGATGAAAGAAACACTCATACAGAAATTCCATATCATGAGTTATAGTGATAAGGACTTGGGCAGAGTTTGAGGTATGTGTCCAGTATATTTGGATTTTTGTACACACACACACACACACACATATATATATATATATATATATATATATATATATGTACAGATAGATGCATTTATGCATCTCTATCTCTATTTATAGAGATAGACATGCTTAAGCATGAAGAAATGCATAATCAGATATCGCTAGGAATAAAATTTAAGAAGATATTCTTATGGGAGTTGATAGTTTAAGTGTCAGAAATTCTCCTGTATTCTATTTCCAATTGTAAATTAATTTGGAAAATGACTGGGAGAATTGACTACAATTAGCTCAACCATTTTATGTTTCCTTCTTTCCTTTTAAAGGGAAAGGAATACTTTGAATCTAGTCACAGTGAGCCACAATCTACAGGCTCTGGATTTCTATTCCATCAGGAATAAAACCCTTTCAGGGTCTCTCACCAATATCACTTTTCCTTTTCTCAAAGCATTTATCCTACAATTCACAACACATAGTTGCACCTGCATGGTATATTCACATTCACTGCTGGAACTGCCAAGAAGTGACTTGCAGTTACCATGTTTCTGTTAAAATTAGCTAGGCTCTTTCTGTCTGTGAAACATCTGCTTTGAGTGATACTATAGCAGCTGTGATGATCTAATAGTAAACTAAGCACTTCAGTATTCAATTGTACAAAAGGGGCTTTGAGGAGAATGATAAATGACCAAAATTAGATGACGATTTTTAAGCACCTAATTTTAACCTTCCTATAATGCTTTTTCCTCAAGCTTCTTTGCACCTGTCGCTCTTGGAAAGCAAGTAAAATGTGCCTGCTTGTTGTTTAGTTGGAGTCGCATTCTCCACAGTTGTTAAGCAATGCTGAACTGGTTGAACCAACCAGCATGCTATGCGTTTTAAGATCCTTCTCTTCTTTTATGTTGTCTCCAATTTCCTACATTATTCTAAGGTAGAAAGTTTCTTGAGTGCAGAGATAAATACTATAAACATCAATATATTATCTTTAAGAACTTCTTTCACATTTTAACATATTTCATTTTTAGATTAATCAATATTTTCTCTAAAAGCTTTTACATGCAGCAAGGACAATATTTTATTTAATTTATTCCCATAAATCCATAGTGCGAACTAAAGATGTACACTAAAAAATATACAATTAATGAGAAAGTACTTACACATTTCTTGTAAATCACGGCAGGAATTGGGTTCTAGTCTTCAAAAATAACCCTTCTTCCTCAAAAATATACAATCATTTTCATGTCCACACTAGGAATAGAATAATGAAATATTTCTAGTAATATCCAGTTTGCAGAATACTTTCAAAATGTACTTGCAGCACTTCTTTTTTCTCAGGTAGGCTTCCCCCATAACAAATAAAAGGCATGTGATTTAATAGTTTAATTGCATATTCAAGGAGAAATGAACTAATGCATAGATTTTATTTTTATTTTATTAGTTTTATTATGCTTTTATTGCATACAAAAAATAAGCCTTATCACACTTTCAACCATTGATAAAAATTACTGTGCTTTACAAATGAAAAGTCTTTTGGTTTTCCAGCCAGGACTGAAAATTAAATTGACATAAAATAGAGTAATAAGAAAAAAACATACAAAATTTTACAGGTATGTGGGCAGCCCTATAGTAAAATACAGAGGAAGGTGGCAAACTTTATTATTTATGTATGGTAAGTTGAACAAGGGCAGTTATAGAAAAGTAACTAAAATGTATGCAGAGCATAAGAAAGACAAGAGTTATTTTAACAAGGTGTGTCAGATGGTTTTTAGCCTTGGAGTTTGTTGTTGCTTTTATCCTGCTATATGAAGTGCAAATTCTTCCTTTTTGTATGTTATTTTTTAAGTCTTTGAACTAAAATAATCTTATACCAACCTGGCATATTCTGCCAACATTCAAAAAGAATGATACATTTTTCCCAGAATTACTAAAGTAATAATTCCACATAAGACTAGAAAACAAGGCAAAGCTATGAGAATAAAATTAGTAATATTCTCTCTAAAAGTATTTCACTTTAAACCTTATCCCCAATGATTAATTTTATTGGTTAGAGCTCTCTAGAGGAACAGAATCAATGAAAGTCAATTGTGAAACAGAATGAATGAATTACTTGTATATAAATCAATTACATATATAGAAATAAATATATCCATATATCATGATTATATTGACAATCATGATTAAAGTTCATAATCCACTCCTCATTAACTTGACAAGTAGAATTTCCTAAACCATATTTAATCTCCAAATAAACACAATATAACTTCATAATGCTAACATGATACAACTATCCTGTGTACAAATGAAATGCACTGAAGCCTTCCTCAAAATCTCAATAGCTACTGAATTACTCAAAAGTACAAGTGGCAATCTCCTCTGAGATTCAAGGCACTATGAAAGTGAAACTGTAAAAGTCAAAAAATAAATTACCTGATCCCAAAATACAATGTTCCCCTACCATTGTTTTCCATACCAAAAGGGAAAAGTAAAGATATAGAGTAGAATATCACAAAAACAGAAACAAAACCAGTGGGACAAATAGTACATCTCATGGCACCATGTCTAGCATTTCTTTTTCTTGTCTTCTAAGTTGTGTCTATTCTTTTAGATGTCTACTACCATACAGTTTAGTTGTTTTGAATTATTGGAATACTTCAATCAGTTAAATAAGTTTGTGAAAATCTTCATTATCTTAATTGGAGCTCAAATTCCCACTGAGAACGTGCAAATGCATTTCAAAGAGAGGTCCTTTGATCATTTGGTAAAGAATCACAGTTGGAAGTATTATTCTAAGATTGTGAAGAATTTTTTAAAGCAGTGAAGGCAGTTCAAAAAGTCAAGATTGCTACAGCTTCATATAAATACAATAGATTCTTTATTTCTTATAGGAGGATTTATTTGTATAAGATATGCATATAAAATATTTTCTGTAAATATGGTCTCATTAGTACTCTTGGCATTTTGTTCAGGAAAAGATTATCTGTCCTTATCATGTAAAAGGTGAGTCTTCACTAATGGAAATATTACATTACGTGTATTTTTATTAATCTAGAAAGTAGAAAACAGAAGTTTCTGACTTGGCAGTATGTTACTGACATCAGCTCACAACAAAGCAATAATATAATTGAATTTTAGTGTAAAATTAAAATCTGTGCCTGTTTTCCAAAATTTCCATGCAGTCATGGTTTCTTTTTTACCGCCTTGACCATGCACTAAGAAGCCAATCACATATGTTTCTAGGTAGATTTTAAACATAATAGTTAATAAATACAAAATTGAAAACATCTATAATTTAAAAATGCAGAACTGATAGCTTACAAAAATACTAACAATAAGACAAAAGTAATTAATTTGATAATTTCTCCACTCTTTTATTTAATAAATTAGGTTTTTATGTACACAGTTTCAAAAGTAAGTGTTAATGACAAAAAGCACAATTGACAAATACATGTATAAAATATATATGAATATACATGCTTATTTATAGTCTTTCATACATACACATACATACCACACACTGCTGGGTACATTTACTTATAATGAAAATCAGAGCCAAAGAAAAGAGCAGAAAATTTTTAAAATATGAATTCCGGCCCAAAAGGACTATATATAAATTTGGGTTCAAAGGAGATACAGCTGCTGAAGGTATTTAGCACCATTTAAAAAATGCCAAGTACTTTGTACAGGGAAAAGAGGAAAGATGTTCTGAGTAAATCTCAAAGATCCACAAAACTCCACCTATCTCAGGTTTAATTGTACAAAAGTGTAGACTCTTTATCTGAGAGAAAGGTCAGACTCCTGCTCAAGAAGTACAGTTTAAGGAATTGGTTCCCTAGAATTCATTACACCATGCTAAGCCACACAGGGATTCAGAGGGTATTGCTGCCATATTCCAAGGGACCCCAGCTAATGACCACACTGGTGGTATACTATGGTGTAATCCACATGATTCTGGTTTTACCAGCATACAGAACTAAAAAAATTGTAGGATAAAGTAAGTTTCCACTCATCAAAGGAAAATTTAGGAAACAAGTCAATAGCCTATGTGAGAGCATTGCATGAAACTGAGGGAATGCAATCAAAAGTACAGTGGAGACCCCAAAGTCAGAGGTGCTGAATATCTAAAATGAATTCAGAGAAAAACTGTAGCCTATAAGCAGAGCCAGCCCAAGGGAGAAGGCATGCAGTCTGCAACCAGCAAAGTCATTGGGTTAAGGCCACCCAAGTCCTCGTGGTTCCAAATTCTGATCCAGGTCTATTGGTACTTCTGTTGTTTGTAACCACAGAGATATGGGTGATGCATTAGGCCAGGTGTGGCTTTGGTTCCATCATACTTTAACACACTATGTGCTCATTTCTGTTTCGGTTCACTCATGCCAGACACACATGAAAGAGGGTCACAGCAGTCATCAATGGCTCTGGTTCATTTAATCTCTTTATCTGATTAGAGGAGCCCATTAGATCCTGTTATTAGGTAGTAAACTTGTTTTTTTTGTCTCCCACAGTACTTGGAATCTTTTAGTTATATAATGATATAGAAATAGAATCATGACAATTATTGCCTATTTGTACTCCAAGCCCAGGTACTTTTCAATCTCTGATACAGATTTTCCTTTTAGTCTACAGAAATATTTATAACGTTTTTAAAACTTGGCTATATCTTATTTTTAATATTTTAAAAATTAAAATGCAAGATTTTTTTAATCCAATCCCCAGTACCGCCCCCTGCATAAAAGATTTTTTTAATCACAGGATAATAATGTATTGGGATAGTTTTGTTCTTTTTGTTCTTTTTTTCTACAATCAATAAAACGGGATTGATGGTAAGGGGATGACAAAGACATACTTCAGACCATTACCATCAATGAAAAAATAAAGATTTTTATAGACATCAAAGCTTAATTGACTTACATTCTATCACTAAGACATATATTTATAAATGTCTTTCATCATTTCTTTCTTAGTTTTGAGAACGATGAGAAATAAAGCAATTTCAAATAGCTAAAAGATGTTTTAGTGTTACTTATACTAACAGTTTAGTTGTCTAAAACTTGTCTTTATTCAGAATATAAATAGGTAATACACTTTTATTTTTATCCTCAAAAACACATCTTTACATGTCATAGTCTCTAGCATAGAAGGCAAGTGTAGAACTAATTTTTGTGGATTATGGTCAAAATTTTGTTTGTTACTAATCAAAAGGAAAAGCTCTTAACTTATGATGTAATGAAAACCTAATAGATCTTCAAAAGATGGAAGTATCATAAGTCAAAAATACACTTAATTTACTTAAAGTACTGAATACAGCAATAGAGTACACTGTACAGTATCTATAGTATACCCTCATGACTGCCTGGTTAATTGGAGACTTCTGCATACTGCCACAGTGCAGAATCACAAAAGAATATCATACTGTGTATTGAAACTCAAAATATGAAGCATATTTTCTACTGAATATGTATTGCTTTAACAACACTGTGAAGTTCAAAATCCTAAACTGAACTATCATAAATTGGTGTCAAAGTGTGTAAGTAGATCTGACCATTTAGTTTGGTATATATATTTATAAAGCATACTATACGGTCTAAATGTTTAACCATCTAAATATGTAAGACATATTAATTATTACATTACTGAGCAATTGATTATGTTAGTTAAAAATTGTATTAATTCATAATTTTTGAGCTATATAGTAGAACATAAAAAGTACAGTTTCATGTGTGAGTTGCCATGTCAAACAAATTTTGGTTCTTCCATATTAAAGCAGTATGACCCTTTACAACTTCCTCCTCCACTTTTCTGAATTTTAGCTTCCTTACCTTTGCAGGGAAAAAAGCAGCATTTACCTTATAAGACTTTTATAAGAAGTAAAAGATTAATTATATTTTAGAAATTATATTTTAGGAATTTGTAAAGTGGTTCATTTACAGGAAAAGAGAAAAGTTCTAGACTCAATAAAGAAAGAAAAAAATAGTGTGTCAACACTGCTAAGATCTTTGGTAAATACTATGAATAAAATTGTAAGGAAGGAAAATTTTCCATTATAAATTAAACTGTATTATAGATATCCATATAGAGGGAAAATAATATAAACAAGGTTTGATAATATCTGTGGTTTCAATACTCATTACAAGTTTGGAATACATCTGTTTCAGATACAGAAGGAGTACGATATAGATTTTCTACCTTAATCTACCAATGTAACAACGCTGGACATCTAGTGTCTATGAGAATAATTTGATTCCTAAATACCCATTTCTTGGTATATAAACCAACTATTAAAACAATAAGGGGTTCTGAAATAAATGGTAGATCTGAAAGCAAGCATAAAAATTGTCAGGTGAATCTAGAGTATCTTATTGTACTGGAAACTACGCAAGTGTTCAAAAGATAACGGAGCATATCAAAACAATATCAAGGGCCTGCCCTGCCACCAGGAACTCAGCGCAAGCCCGCCTCAGGGGTAGGCTATGCTTAACCTCCACCAAGGGTTCGCCTTGCCACCAGGAACTTCGAGAAGGCCCGCCCAAGACTGAAAACTACCCTGGACTGCTACAGATGGGCCTGCCCTCCCACCTGGAACATCAGAAGATCTCAGCAGGATCCAGTTAGTGTGAGGAAATTTGGAACTTTGCTCCCAGGTGGCAAACTTTGGACTACAGTGAATTGACTGTATCAATGTGGTGAGTATACCCCTAAAATAGAGGTGTACAGGTGATAAATAGGGCCAATGGTAAAACCCCCTCCAACTAACTGTAAGACTTTGGTGTGTCTGAAAAGAGTGTGTGTGATCCCCTCCTACACATAGAAAACATCAGGCAGAGTGAAAATGACAAAATGAAAAAGCAAAAGGCAGTCTCAAACATATAGTTCACCACAGGCAATTATAAGAGGCATTCAAACAGAGGACCCCAAAAGTAACACACCGGGAATCTTTGAAAAGATAGCCAGTGAAATAAAAAAACAACAGCATCAGGCTATAGAGGAAATCAAATTAGAAGTAGTCTCACATGTAAAGGTAGAAATAACAACTTTAGTAAAGGAGTTGTTGAATGCAGCTAAAGAAGAACTAGACAAAAAAGTACATGAGCATGGGAAACTGACTGAATCTTTCAATGAACACTATAGAAAACAAGCAGAGTTCATGAAACAAACTCAAAGACATCCAAGAAACAAAAAATTCTATTGAAAGCATGCAAAACCAATTAAAGGAAGCTGAGGATAGGATTTCGGACCTTGAGGACAGGATCACAGTTAGTGATCAAGAAAGGATAGAACTTTTAAAAATAACAAAGCAGCATGAAAAAATGACAATCCAGAAGCTCCATGATGATGCCAAGAGCAACAATATAAGAATAATGGGCATTAGTGAAGATACAGGAGTCCTGGCAAATGACATACGTAAAGTATTTACAGAAATAATAGCAGAAAATTTCCCAAAAATGGGGAAAGAATCTGATACACAAATATGTGAGACATATAGAACACCAAACAATCACACTCAACATAAATCCAGACCCAGACACATAATAATTAAGATCTCAGACATACAGAATAAAAACAGAATATTAAATCTGTCAGAGAAAAGACACAACTCACCTATCAAGGAAAGCCCATTAGAATCATGGCAAACTTTTCAGCACAAACCCCCAAGTCAAGAAGAGCTTGGAGTGAGGTATTTTAAGCCCTGAAAGAAAACAACCTTCAACCCAGACAGATACACCCAGCAAAACTTTCATTCAGATTTAATGGAGAAACAAGATACTTCCATGACAAAGAACAACTGAAGAAATTCATGTCCACCAAGCCAACCCTTGAAAGAGTACTGAAAGACATACTACACAGAGATAAAAATGACCACAATCCCCAAAACAAAAACAGAAAGAAACCACCAGGTAGGATAAGCAATTAAATAAGAGGAAAAGCAGAAAGAAACAACTGGAACATAACATGGCAAAGTCAAGCCAGTACATATCAGTGATATCTATAAATATAAATGTCCTCAATTCACCTATAAAAAGAAATAGATTGACAGAATGGATCAAGAAACAGGATCCCACAATATGCTGTATACAAGAAACACATCTGACCCAAAAGGAAACTCATAGGTTAAAAGTAGTTAAAACAGTACTCCATGCAACAGGAACCCAGAAAAAAGCAGGAGTAGCTATTCTATTTGCAGACAATGTGAACTTTAAACCTAAAATGATTAAAAGAGATAGAGAAGATCACTACATACTTGTTAGTGGTAAAGTTCAAGAGGAAGAACTAACAATTATAAATATATATGCTCCAAATACAGGAGCATCCAACTATATAAGACAGATACTAATGGACATGAAAAACCAAATACACAAGAACACAATTATAACAGGAGATTTTAATAGCCCATTGTCACAAAGAGATAGATCAACTGGACAAAAAGTCAGCAAAGAAATAACCGAACTGATTCATACCTGCAAGCAATTGGACTTAGTAGATGTTTACACAGTTTTCCACCCAACCACATCAGAATACACATTCTTCTCAGCAGCACATGGGACATTCTCCAAAATAGACCATACATTATCCCATAAAATATTCTTAAGTAAATGCAAAGGTACTGAAACCATCTCATGCATAATATCTGACCATAGTGCACTGAAATTGGAAATTAATGGCAAAAGAAATTGTAAAACCTGCATAAATACATGGAAATTAAATAACAGCCTTTTGAAAAACCAGTGGGCTACAGATGAAATTAAAGAAGAAATAAAACAATACCTACAATTCAATGAAAATATAGAAACAACATACTGTAATCTGTGGGATGCAATGAAAGCATTCTTAAGAGGGAAATATATAGCAATAAATTGTCATATCAAGAAAATAGAATGAGCACAAATAAACAACCTAATGCTCCATCTCTAGCTTCTAGAAAAAGAAGAGCAAGATAAACCCAAAGCTCAGAGAAGAGAGGAAATTGTAAAGATTAGAGCAGAAATCAATGCAATTGAAACTAAAAAAACAATACAAAGAAGTAATGAATCAAAAAGCTGCTTTTCTGAGAGAATAAACAAAACTGACAAACCCCTAGCTAACCTTATCAAGAGAAAGAAAGAAAAAACCCAAATTCATGCAATAAGAACTGAAAAGGGAGAAATTACTACAGATCCCATGGAAATTCAAAAGATCATGAATACTTTGAAAATCTCTACTCACAAAGAGTGGAAAACACAGAGGAGATGGACAGATTTCTAGAAACATATGAACCACCAAAGCTCAACAAGAAGATATAGCAATTTTGAACAACCCACTCTCAGCTATTGAAACTGAAAATGTAATTAAAAACTTACCAACAAAGAAAAGCCCAGGTCCTGAGGGATTCACATCTGAATTCTATAAGAAATTTAGAGAAGATTTGATACCAGTACTTCTTAAACTCTTCAATGAAATTGAGAAAAAAGCAATCCTCCCTAAATCATTCCTGTAGGCAAGTATTACTCTGATACCAAAACCAGAGAAAGATCCAACCAAAGAAGAGAACTACACGCCAGTCTCACTAATGAACATTGATGCAAAGATTCTCAACAAAATACTGGCAAATAGAATGCAGCAAATCATCAAGAAGATTATATATCATGACCAAGTGGGGTTAATTCCAGGAATGCAGGGATGGATTAACACACGCAAATCAATAAATGTAATACACCACATCAACAGAGCCAAAAACAAAAACAACATGGTCATCTCAATACATGCAGAAAAAGCTTTTGACAAAGTCCAACACATGTTCATGAAAAAAACCCTTCAGAAACTCGGAATACACGGCATCTACCTCAACCTTATAAAGGCCATCTATGACAAACCAACAGCCAACATTATACTAAATGGACAAAAACGGAAAGCTTTCACTTTAAAATCAGGAACAACACAAGGATGCCCACTCTCACCACTCATTTTCAACATAGTTCTGGAAAAACTAGCCAGGGCAATCAGACAAGAGAGAGAAATAAAAGGAGTAAAGATAGGAAAGGAAGACTTTAAATTATCACTATTTGCAGATGACATGATACTCTATATAGAAGAACCAAAAGACTCCATTAAAAGACTGCTAGAGGTAATAAACAAGTTCAGCAGTGTAGCTGGATACAAAGTCAATGCTCAATAGCATTCCTGCACACAAACAAAAAACTCACTGAGAGAGAAATTATGGAAATATCGCCCTTTACAATCACATCTAAAAAAATGAAATACTTAGGAATCAACCTAACTAAAAATGTAAAAGACCTATATGCTGAAAATTATACTATGCTGAAAAAGGAGATTGAAGAGGATATTAGAAAATGGAAGGACATTCCTTGCTCTTGGTTAGGAAGAACAAACATTGTGAAAATGGCTATACTCCCAAAACTGTTATACAGATTTAATGCAATCCCAATCAAAATAACATTGACATACCTCACAGATCTAGAGAAAACACTACTAAAATTCATTTGGAAACCAAAGAAACCTAGAATAGCAATGGCAATTCTAGGCAACAAAAGCAAGGCAGGAGGCATCTCAATTCCTGACTTGAATTTATACTACCAAACCACAGTGATCAAATCAGCTTGGTACTGGCAAAGAAATAGACCTGAGGATCAATGGAACAGATTAGAAGATGCAAGCACAACTACAAAGACACTCAGTCACCTGATCTTTGACAGAGCAGCTAAATATGTCCACTGGAAGAAGGATAGTCTCTTTAATAAATGGTGTTGGAAAAATTGGCTCTCTACATGCCAAAGACTGGAACTAGATCCATGAATATCACCACGCACAAAACTAAAGTCTAAATGGATCAAAGACCTCAATATTAAAACAGAAACACTAAATCTACTGGAAGACAAGGTAGGCACAAGTCTTGGAGACATAGGGGTAGGCAGAGAACGAAATGCAAACTGCAGGGGAAACACTTCAAAGAATCAACAAATGGAATCTCACATTACTGAAAACTTTCTGCACTTCAAAAGATTTCACCAACAGAGTGAAAAGAAAACCAACAGAGTGGGAAAAAAATTTTAACCAGCAGCCCCTCAGACAAAGGACTTGTGTTCAGAATATATAAAGAATTGAGAAACATCAAGCCCCCCAAGTTCAAAGACCCTCTCCAAAAATGGGCATCTGAGATGAACACACAGTTCTCAGAGAAAGATATACAAATGGCAAATAAATACATGAAGAAATGTTTGCCATCACTGATCATTTGAGAAATGCAAATTAAAACAGCATTGAGATTCCACCTTACTCCGGAAAGAATAGCTGCCATCAAGAAATCAACTGATAACAAATGTTGGTGAGGCTGCGGGGAAAAAGGAACACTGCTCCACTGTTGGTGGGAATGTAGACTGGTGTAACCATTATGGAAATCCATATGGAGAATTCTCAGGAGACTAGGATTGGAAGCCCCATTCAATCCAGTTATCCCCCTCCTGGGTATTTCCCCAAAGAACTGAAAAGTTCATATCACAGTGATATATGTGCACCCATGTTCATAGTTGCACAATTTGTGATAGCTAAATCCTGGAAACAACCAAGATGCCCATCAACTACAGAGTGGATGAAAAAGATGTGGCATTTTTTATACAATGGAATATTACTCAGCTATAAAAAAGGATGATCTTGAGGCCTTCACAGGCAAATGGAGACAACTTGAGACTATCCTCATTAGTGAAATAAATAAGAATCATACTTATAAATATCATATTGTCTCTCTAGTATAAAAAGTAAATAAGAACTACAATAGTAATAAAACCAAAATGTGTAATTGCTATTGTAAAAAAGAGAAGAAAAGAAAGTGCTCTAAGGGATATAACTGCATGTATGTTTGAGTGTGTAAAATAGATGACCATATTGCTGAATCTTTGTTGGATCTTTGAGCAGAACTATTTGTAGTCTGACTGTTTGAATATTTACTATTTATCCTTTAACTTTGTAACTTGAACAACTACATCCAGGATGATAGTACATAATTTAAAAATTACTGATTTCTTAGTGGGGCTTTTTCTCATTCTCCTTTTTCTTTCTTTCTTTTAGAATACTGTATTGTTGCTACCCCTTTTTCTGTTTTGCTTTTTTTTCCTTTTCTTTAAATAAAATTCTAAAAATGTATAATTTCTATTGTAAAAAAGAGGAAATAGGAAGTGCTATAAAAGATATAGCTGCATGTATGTTTAGGTGTGTGGGATTGATGACCATATTTCTAGGTTCTTTTTGGATTGCTGAACAGATCTCTTTGCACTCTCACTGCTTTAGTGTCCACTTTGTGTGCTTTAATTCTGTAACTTGAATAACTATTTCTAAAAGGACAATATGTAATTTATCAACTAGTGATTTCTTACTGTTTATCTTCTTTTCTTGAAATTCTGTAATATTTCTACATTTTTCCTGTTCTTTTTCTCTTTAAATAAAAAAAATTTTTTAAAAAAACAATATCAAAGCCATGAAACTGCTTTTTGGTAAAGGAGTTCACCAAAAAATCTAGAAAATGTTAATCAAAATTCTTAACATATACACAAAAAATCCCTCAACTACAGACTTAAAATTGATAAATGAGGGGAATTTTAACTTAACAAGGATACTATAATGTTATGTCTTAACACAAATAAAACAAGCAGTAAATAAGAAAGAGAATGAAGCAAAAGTTCACCTTATCCTAGAAGATATATGCAGAAGGAGTAGTTCAATTAATTGCCAACTGCTAACCAGCAGAGTAAAATTTGTTTCAAAATCTTAAATAAAATTATTTAAAGTAAATGAATTTAACAAAAAAGTTTCAGAATAACTTAATAAAATATTTGCATAATATTGACCTCTCTTTTCACAAATTATTAACAATGATGAAAAATAAGAACTAACATGCAGAAACTTGAAAATCTCTTTATAATCAAGCCTATATTGTAGGTCATCAAGGAAAAAAATAGAATCAAATTCTTTGCTGTATTTGCTCAAAATAGATAACCTGAAGCTATGTATGAGAAGATATCATACAAATAAAATTGAGAGGTATTCTCACTATTACTGGCTCATAGCTTCAAAAATGTCAAACTTGTGAAAATCAAGAAAAGGAAAAGAAGTAGGATACTGGAGATACAGAAAAACTGTTTACATTGCAGGCAGCAGGACTGAATCTAGGAGAGTAGTCAAGACAATTAACAGACCATAAATAAGACTCTCTGCATGAATAATCTATAAAGTTCTTAAATATTTTATAATTTGAAATTGTTCCAAAATATAATTTTTAAAGAAACAGATGGAAAGACTATTTAAAAAAGAACTACTTAGGATTGCAGAGATGGAGGACACTGTGAGGAGAAATGCGAGACTTAATAGAAGCTAGAAGCTCTCCATACATGCTGCATATGTCCTTTTTGTTTGAAACTTTAAGCATATAAAAAATAAATCTTCATTTCAAAAAACCTATCCATAAATATTTAAAACAAAATGAAAAGAATGAAACAAATTTCATGTCAAGTTAGTAACATAATTACCAATGATTAAGGAATCTGAGTGTAGATATATTCTAAAAAGAAATAGAATTTCAAAAAATATTATTATTTTCTCTAATTTGTTTTCTGTGGTGGTAATTTTAATTTAATTCTGAGCCATGTGTTCATACATGTGTATGTTCACACACTTGGTCATTTCCATATGTGTTATGGAATAAACCAAGTGTTGGCATCACTGAGAAATGGAAAAGCATACACGTAGGACGAATGAGTCTAGTAATATCTCTCTAATGTTAATTTGAATTGGATATATGTATTGTTAGCTTTCTCACTGCTGATGATACCCAATATCCACAACTTAATGGAGAGTTTTACTTTGGCTCACAGTTATAGGGTATTCAGTCCATGGACAACCGGCATTAAGGCAGAAACATTTTGTAGCTCCAATGATTAAAAAGCTCCTCTATATACCATACATTATTAATAAGTTATGAGCTTTCAAAAATCATATAAGGCCAGGTATGCATCAGAAAATTCTCAAGTACAACATGCAATGTATTTTCATGGCAGAAAACAAGGAATCTACTAAAACTACATTTCAAATGGATAGTAAAGGCTAAACTTGAATCATTTCCTTATAAAAGTTTCCAAAAAAATCTATTACATAGCAAAGTGGATTTTTCAAAATTAAAATTATTTTCATAATTTTATGGTATAATTGAGTATTTTTAATTAACTATTCTAGTATCTTTCAGTTGCAGTATCCTTTTTTCCCTTAAGGATTCAGATGATTTATCTCCACAGCATAATTATTCACAATAATTTATATAAATTTAGAGTATGTGCGATGAGAAAGTTTACTGAATAGTGTTTTTAAAAAGCAATGTAATTAACAACATAGCTGCAATATTCATCCAAAGAAAGATCTACACTCAAACTACAAGATCACAATAAGTATAAGTGGGCAGGTACATCTTAAAAAGTCAACAGTGAGAAAAGCTGCCCTTGCAAACAGATAATCAGTAACACTGTCATGAAAACCTTATAGACCCAAAGTACTTGTTTAATTCTTGATATGAGATATATTTGAAACTTATCAAGAAAATCTTTTCCTTAAAAATAAAAAAACAGCACCTGAGCCTTTCTATTCACATAATATTTGTGACAACACCATCTAGACAACAAGATCATATCTTTGAGTACACAGCTTGCCCTTAATCTCACATGGCAAAGCACTAGTATAAACTCAAAACAACAATTCACAGACACTGGGAAAAAAATAAAAATTATTTCATTATATGTAGATGATTTACTGGAGAAGGGAGAGCAAAATTCTTTTTGTCTTATGATTTAAATTTAGCTTGATGTTATAACTGAAAAATTTTGGATGGAAATTATTCAGTTTATTCTGAAAAATAAATGTTTGACTTCTCAATCTCTTTCACACTTAATCTTCTTGTAATCTGTTTATCTACTCTAAATAGAATGTGAAATAGGAAGTTTATTCAAACATTGAAACAAGACAAAGACCTCTATCTCAGCATCTTCTGCTACCTATCAACCTGTATTGCCTCCTGCAGCTGAATCTGTTGGTGATATCTCTATTCTAGTTATACTCTTTGCCAATTGTATTAGATTTCCATTTCTGTTACAGATGCCTGAGATAATTATTTTGGCACTCAGTTTTACAGGTTTAAAATCACAACTGGTTGGCCCTAATTCTTTGGGTCTGTGTTGACACATTACTATGGGTGCACATGACAGAGTAAATCCATTCACCTTGAGATTAGAAAAAGGAGAAGGAGGAATTGGCTAGGATCCCACTCTCCCTCCAGAGGCACGCCCCCATGACCTGGAGACCTGCTACTAAACCCCACTTCTTAAAGTTTCCACCAACTTCCAATAATGCCAAATAGGACCAAGATTATGACACATGAAAATCTGGAAGAAATTCCAGATCCAAACCAGCACCCATCAAAGACAGGTGGTCTTACTCAGACTCCAGCAGTTGCTCACACCATCAGATCTACCTGTGATTTATCTGTCCAGCTTATGTGATCCGCTTTGGGTGTAGCTAAAGGCAAAAAGCCACCTCATCCTCATCATCACACTCTTGAAAGAAAACTTCTTAATTTAAATGCCTAGGGTCTTTGGTCTAAGATTTCAGAAATAAAGAACAAGGTTTCTAAACCTTGAATTCTCCCTCTGGCATCAAAAATGCACCATTAAGCTGGAACCTCATACCCTACGTGGAAAGAGGTGTTAGCTTTGATATTTTATTGTTTCAGAATCTTTAAAATTGAGGAAGAACACAAGTTCCTAACTCTACCTTCCCTATTTCTGTCATTTATCTAACATTATTTACTTATTTTAAATGGAGCAAAAATGGGAAACATATCTGATTATTATGCTTTCTTACCCTTTTCCCCTCTACCCCTTTTTCTTTTCACAGTTCATAATGTGAATTTAATGCTCCTTTTCTTTTTAAAAAAATTCTGTTGTTGGTAAAATATTTTATTATTCCAGCTGGTGTTTGTTAACATCATTCATGAAGAACCTACATATATGCTCACTGTACTCATCAGGGACAATGAGAACAAGTTTCATCTTGTTACAATGGCATGAATTCCTCTTTTAGTCAAATACCTTAATCATGAACAAAATTCATTTTACATTTGGATGGAGAGACAGAATCGGAGAGAAATTCCTTTAGATGGTGCCTGACTTAGCTCATACTGCTACAACAACTACTTCATGCCTTAAACAGCTACTTACTTCTCACAGTTTTGGAGGCCAGAAAGTCCAAGATCAATGTTCCTACACACTGGTGTCTAGTGAGGATATGATACTGTTTTACAGATGGATGTCTTTTCCTGTATCTTCACATGGCAAAGAGCAGAGAATGAAGGAGTGAGCTGTCTTGTGTTTCTTTCTATATGAGCTGCACTCTTATGATCTAATAACCTGCCGTGTCCCACCTCCTGCTCTTCTCACAGCATCCACATTCAGAGTGACACACACTGAGTCCTTAATGACAATAAGCTATTTCAATATGTCTTTTCAAGTTTTATAATACAAATTTAAATAGAAAATGACATTTTGCTGGTTATTTTGTCTACTTTACTTGCACTGTCTTTGTTCAGGTTTTGGAAGATAGATGACTCAAATGGACTACAATGAGAATCTTCTAACTTGAAAGCAAAGAAAATCATGGCAAAACATGAGACTGTGATTCATTTACTCTTATTTCTAACACTCTTTTAAGCATTGTTTAGTACACAATGGAAGTCATAGTTTCAAATTTCATTGTGATAATTTGGGGTTCTTAACATTTTTCACCACAGTGATTTATGGGCAGATTTGATTATAATGAAAGGCTGTTGTTTTGTCTTTTTTAAAGCACATGGCATAATAGTCTTTTAATAGCTAGAATGATTTTCCCATGGTTATGGGAAATGCAAGATTATTTTTCTAAGGTTTTATATTTAGCATACTGAAGAATAATGGCATAAATCAAAGAAACATGGAAATTTTAGATCTGACAGAGACCAAAGACATAATCAAATTTAATCAACCTTCCTCATATTTATGTGTTATCATGAAATAGCATGTAAAATGTCCAATCTTCTATCTTGTTAGCCAAAACATTTTTAAATGCAAGCCTGGAGAATTAGCTAGCTAATTCTGATTAGCTAGCTTTCCTGAATTTACAATTTCTTTGACATTGCAAAGTGATATATATTGCCTAGAATATATGATATAGATAATAAGATTAATTAAAGAAGGAATAAAACAAAATTGATACAAAGTAGCATTGAAACAAATGTTTATCCGATTTTTAAAAATAACATCTGTACTTACTAATGGCAGTAAAAACAGATTTCTTTTCCTGTAAATACCGATTTGTTTGTTTGTTTGTAGACAGGCTCTCAATATGTAGTTTAGGGTGGCCTTGAATTCACTATATAGTGAATTCTGAACTCGAACTCAATCCTCTTGCCTCAGCCGAGGAAGTGCTGGGATTACAGACATGGGCCACCTCACCTTGGTCTAAGTGTACGGTGACTTAGTACAATTGACTTACATATTGTATATGCTCTTTGGTATATTAGTCTGGTTTTCAATCTGTATATATGATAGTTAACTTTATAAGGTCTTATACGATAAAGAAATGAATCTGATGTTGGAAAAATAAAAGGGAGGTAGAGGAAAGGAAAAATGTGTTATGTACATTACTGATTCATTACAGTGAAGGTAATCATTATCAGCTGCAAATATATCACAATAAAAATGCCCATGCTCCCCCAAAACATAGATTTCAATTTTTCCTAATTTTAGGACCTACATAAAGCAACTTTTTTTTTTTTTTGTACTGGGGATTGAACTCATGACCTTGCACTTGCTGGGCAGGCACTTATGCCAGTGAGCTAAATCCCCAGCCCAAAGCAACATTTTATAAACTATGAGATCACTTATATTTGTAGATTAGTGAGCAACAAAATTCTGGAAATAGTTCTACTCATTGGAAAAAGGAAAAGGGATGGAACGTTGAGCAGTAAACGAATGGTCATCCATCAAAGTTTGCTTAATACCACAGTTGCAAAAAAAGGAATAACACTTAACTTTTCCATTTTTCCACAAAATATCAAAGAAATACTGTAACTGAACTCTATAAGCCATTATGTAAATCACAATTTGGAACCATATATATGAAAAGAAAATTACCAGTGAATTTTAGATATTTTTAAAAATTTCTTTAAATGAAAACAAAGTATAAGAAAATATACCACAACTACACTTCCAGACATGTATCTCTGCTAAATTTTATGTACTCTAACATGTTCTAAATATGGATTAAGTAGTGACACTTAACATGAAATTTATAAATTTCACTCTTCTGATGAATAAAATTATTTAAACAATATGTATTACCTTATATCTATCAGCAATGGTATTTAATGCTGCATCTATGCCTTTCTGTTCACAGTTTACTTAATAATATTAGTACAATGGAAAAGCCTAAGAAGTTGTTAATAATTTGAAGACATTAAAATGTAGTCTTCATAATCTGAGAGTTACATACATAATTAAATAATTTATGTGGGGATAAAAGTAAGTGTGACCAAATTTGTTCCAAAGTATTTATTTAAATATGCTTAAGAATGTTTTTGAAGTGCTCTAAAATACCAAATGGAATGAGTATAAGGAACTACAAGGTTCTCAGGAATATGTCCCATATGCATTTCAAAACGATGGTGTTTTATATTATTTTCCTTCCTAAAATTATAAAATATTACATAAGAATGCAAAAACAGAACCCACTTTCTGCTAGATTCCTAATTGCAATAAATCTGACAGATGAAGACTAATGACAAATGCAAAGTCTCCAGGAGATGTAAACCAACAGATGCACAGAAAGGTTTGCCAACCATTCCGTTTATGAACCTATTGTATGTCTGAGGAAGTCATTATGTTTTTAAAATAATACATTTTAAGCATTGCCTAGAATTTATATTATAATGATAATGATAGAAATACTGAAGTCTTCTGATTTTTGAGAAATTAAAAGGAATTTAAGAAATTTTCAAATAAAATTTTGTATTGTGAACATGATAGAGTTTTATAGATGTATGGTGAAAAATGTTTATTTCTGCAGTTGTAGATGTAATGTTGTATATGATTCTTTGATATTTCTGTTATTTAAATGTCATTGACTGAATCTTAAACTTGTTATTATAGTTTTATGTTTAAATTTAAAAATCCATTTTCTAGTGTATGAGGTGGGATCAAAATATATGATGAATATTTAAATTAAATAAATATAGTAAAAAATACATTGTCATAAATTCCCCTCAAAATATTTCCCGTCACTTCAAGCACACTTATTTCATTGTTCTTTCCACTTCCTGAAGCAAT
The DNA here is from genome assembly GCA_004027455.1 of Hydrochoerus hydrochaeris. NCBI lineage: Eukaryota > Metazoa > Chordata > Mammalia > Rodentia > Hydrochaeridae > Hydrochoerus > Hydrochoerus hydrochaeris. Next base: position 3,701 of record PVLA01011859.1, on the reverse strand, counting down.
TTTGGAAGTCTGCCTTCAAAACTGTCTCTAAGAGGTGTGATAAAAAACATGGTGAAAGTAACTGCCAAGTGTCTTTGAAGTGGATTGCAAAAAGATCATGGCGCATCCTCATAAACTTTATTCATTAAAGTGGGCACTGCAAAACTTCTGGATGGTTGTGTTTCAAAGTCAAAATGACCATTAAAAGTAAATTTTTAAAATCTATTTAGGACACTGAGGCAGGCATGACAGCACAACTAACGATATTCACAAAAGAGGATTTTCAGAGTCGTTTTAGATGGTGGGAAGAATGATGGGATAAATGTGTTCAAAGAAAGGGAAAATATTTTAAAGGGGATTGATGACAGTGTGTCTTTTGCTGTAACTTTTTAAAATTTAAACATTCACTGTATTTTTTATCACATCATATAGAGTTAAACATTCCAGTAGGGTAGTAACTTGGCCTGAAAAGCTAGTACATAAATGATCAAAGATTTGTTGATACCACTAGTCATTTCTTTCTTTCTTCCCTGTGTGATGATTTAAATAAGTACAAAACTAAAGAAAGATCAGTAGTTTAGAGTCTTCTTTAGGAACGCCAAAAATGATGAGGTATTACATATTGACTGTAGAAACACTAAAATTGATTTGCTTCTCTAAATTCATATTGAAAAAAAATGACTTCCCTAATGTTACATGATAGAGTGTTGAACGAGAACCTCTCTTGGAGAGATATAACTATTTCCATATGCAACATACATATGTTTAGGAAATAGAATCTTTCCATGCACATTTATCAAGACTAAAGCCTTCTATTATCTGGCTTCTGTATTTTTCCAAACTCATCTCTCATTGTGCTTAAAATTCCCATTGTTTTCTACTTACCATTCAGTGGAAGCAGAGTGTGGTACTATTTATGATTGGCTAGGGCTTGGCCTATGATTACTGGGCATGTGATGTGTGTAATAATATGTCTCCTTTCCTGTCTATAGGGAATAAATGCTAAAGAACCAAATTAGTTGAGTGGCATTTAGACTACTTCGAACTAGGGCTTCGCTTTACATTAAACATGTAGAACTCCAATTTCCTGAACTTTTCTCACCCTCTATATCTAGAATTTTCAGCTTTTTGGCAACATATGACATTGAGAATATTATGAACCATTTCTGGGATAATACACAATAACTGTATCAGTTTAGTCTCTGAAACAAGAAATAATAACATTACTATTAAGTAATTCTAGATGATTATATGTGAGATAGTACAAGATCATTAGATGTATTCTACTTTTTATAATGCATCTTTCAAATTGACATTATTGTTTCCATTTCATGTGTGAGGGAGTTGAAGTACAGGTATAAGAATAAAGATAGTTCATGCCTAGAGCATAAATAAATTAATCAAGCATATACTACTCAATGGCAGAAACATCTTGATTTAAACAATGATTCTCTGACATCAAATCCATGCTTTTAATTATTTTAATGTGCTATTAACCACCCCACTTTTTCATAATCTCTATCCAACATAAACTCCAGTATGTTAGACTTTCATTTCCACATGTTTATTTAAAAGTTGCAGGTGTAGCTTTAAATTTATTTTCATATTGTAGTAGATATTTTATGTACTGAGATTATATTTCCATTTTTAATTACATGAATTTCAATTTTATAACTCTTCCATTCTAATACTACAATTTATTATTTCACTATTACTATTACAAAGTAAATACTGTAAATATATTTACCATTACCTTCATGTTTTACATTTAATTATGCATCTCATTTAGTCTCACATTTTTGTGAAATTACATTTTTTCCCAGAAATTTTTTATAACTGTCTAACATGTAATAAATACACTAATAAATACAAAGAATATCAAAATATCTACTTAATCACTATTTAATAAGTTCAAGCAATCTAATATTAAATCAATTGGGGTTTATAAGTTATAGACAGTATGTAGTATTTATTTAATGCTTAAAAGTTTTAAGTGTTTATACTTGTGTCTGTTGCTTAAAACTATACAGCAATTAAATATTAAGAACTCATTTTGCAGAACAGGAGAATAGAGATCATAAAATTTAAGTATTGATTCATTCAAGATCATTAAGGTAGCAAAGCCCCAATTTAAAAGTGAACTCAAGTGAGATTGCAAGATGGCCGACAGTGGCGGCCCTGTAAGAGAGCTTCTCTGAGGAAAAATAAAAAATAAAAACGACTCAGATGCTGGAATCTGGCAACATGGAGAAAGCCAAACAAAAGGAGAGGATTTCTCATGACCCAGGAAGAAACTGAGGAAAAAGAAAAAGAAAAAAAAAAAGAAAGAAGAAAAAGAAGCATGGACAGAGGGCTGGAGCTGGGCAAGCCCCAATTGCTGTACTGGCAAGTCTTAAATTCAGGTGACTCACAATCAAGCTGAGATCGCGGCCCTGCCAAGAGCAGCGGGTTGGTGAGCTCCAGACCCTTGGCTGGGGGAGGCCCTGAAATGGGGAGTGGAAAGAGCCAGTCAAGCTGCGCGAACTTTGGTGAGAGACAGGAACTGGAATTCCCAAATCAGGAGGACTGGCTGGGTGACATTTTAGAGTTGGGCAGGGCCAGGTTGAATCAGGGCCCTAGGCAGCATCTGCTGATGACTCCTAGTCCAAAGCAGATTGGTGGGATCTGTTTGGACTTGGCCACGACCCTGGTTCAAACCCAATAGCCAGGGAAGAGGCTTTCCTGGGCCAGTGGCATCCCCAGGGAACACACAAACATGTTGAAGCATTAACTAGTTGACTGGCATAGAGGGTGGGGCCAGCTCTTAGCCTGCAACTCACAGATCCGCTGCAGACTGAGTGGTGGTACTTCCCTAGCAAGTGTGCTGCAGAAAAACTGTTAGCAAAACGAAAGGCTCAGAGACCTCCACCACCCACCCATCTGAAGGGGGACAAAAACATGACAAGACAGAGAAAGAGCAAAAAGGTCCCCAGCTGTGGAAACAGGGAAAGTGAGCTCAACAGAGGTAAATGCAGAGGAGGTTGAGAGCAGCAAACCTGGAATGTCAGAGACAGCCTCATCAGAAATAAATACATCTGTGAGCTCATTGTCAAATTTAAATCTGAAATTCTAACTCAAGTGAAGCAAGATATAAGAACACTAATAAAAGAAGTCCTGGGTAATGCTCAAGTAGACACAAATGAAAGAATAGAGGAACCCAGAGAAAGGAGAGAAGCCTTTGATGAAGAATATAAACAAAACCTAGAATATATGAAACATATCCAAAGAGAATATCAGGAAATTAAAAACTCCATTGAAACCTGGCAAAACCTTTTAACAGAAACTAAAGACAAACTTTCAAAACTTTAAGATAGATTTGCAAAGTATGACTGTGAAAGGAAGGATCTCTTAAAAATAACAAGGAACCAGGAAGCAATGATACAAAGGCTAGAAGATGACAAGAGGATTTATAACCTAAGAATAACATATGTGAATGAAGATGCAGCCATAAATACAAATGAAATAAAAAGTCTATTCACAGAAATAATTAAGGAAAACTTCCCAAACATAGGTAATGGAAGTGAAGTTCAGATAAATGAGGCATACAGAACTCCAGCCAGCTACAACCAAAATAGATCTATACCCAGACATATAATAATCAGGATCCCAGAAATCCATGACAAGAATAGAATATTAAAAGCAGTCAGAGAAAAGAAACAGATTACTTATAAAGGAAAACTCAT